>JAFMOD010001384.1:36341-56259 GCA_019802435.1 Corydoras maculifer | reverse complement strand
ACTTTTCAGTTTTTTATTTGTAAAAAAATTGTTGATTCATGTATAACTTTCATTCCACTTCACAATTGTATACCACTTTGTGTTGGTCTTTCACATTAAATTCCAGTGAAATATATTTATGTTTGTGGTTGTAATGTGACAAAATATGGAAAAGTTCAAGGGGTATGAATACTTTTGCAACCCACTGTGTATATATATATATATATATATATATATATATATATATATATATATATATAAAACAGAGTTATGACGTGTCTATCTTTCAGCTATGTATCTTAACATCTGTTAAAAAAAAACTAAACTCATAAAAAAGTACCCTTAAAAAAAGTTTCTGTACTTTTTAGGGCTTATTAATATTAAACAGTTATAACTCAGACTTCAAATATGTTAAAACTAATAACCGTCAAATAACTAATCAAAGAAGTTAAAATGAACTTTTTTTAAACAATTATGCCCACACTATTTACAGGCTAACAGGTACTCCTTTACCAGGTTTACGAGAGTAGAAAATTATTTTATTTCAAACACTTGAAACACTTGAAAATGTAATAATGCATTGAAACTATACTGTCAGTCATTAGCATTTTATTATTTATTTACTAACTGGAACACTGTCAATGACATTAATTGTATGGAGTTTTCTTAATATTTTTTGAATAAGGATTGTTATAGTTAGCAGTGTTATCAAAATGTTTCACCCTAAGGAGATCTTTAAAATAGCACCCTCTTTTGTTCCAAAGGCCAAAAATGGCCCTATTAAATATACTGCAATATTTTTAAGCCATTTTAAATGAGAAAGTATTTTAACACTTTATTGATATGCCGTATACATATATGCTTGCAAATTGACCAGTATGCTTTTATTTCTTTTTATTTTTGTAGAGTTAGTTTTAAATAAAAATTCCTTTATTTGATCCTAAGGCAAATCAATAGTTGCATACCAAAATGCCTGTAAGAATTTTTTTCTTCTCTTTTTTTCTCCTTTAAATGAGTCAATCTTTTAAAACTACTTCAGCCTTAAATATACATATCAAGTATAACCAAATTTGTTTAGTTTTAAAACCAATATTTTTTTACACACACACCATTATTAATTAGGACACACATGAAATAACACGCACTTAATTTATTTTTTACTGATTTTAAAATATTAAAACATAGTTAAAATGCAACTCTTGTGATAGGTTATTTTTAAGTTAAATAAAATGGAGGAAATCATGCAGATGGCATAACAAATTGTTTTGTTCAAATAAGTTTTAGTTTTGTTTATTTAAGTGGCTCTTTACTTAGCACTTTTTGAAATAGCTCATTGTATCAAAGAAGCTTTACAATTTTCTGAACCTGAACCCTAGATCAAATCAAAGTAAGAGTGGTAAGAAAACAGTTTATTGTTTGTTATGGAAATAAACAATGTAAGGACCCTCATCCTCCTCTAGAAGGCAGACAGTACGATCATGGATTTTTTTGCCTTACTGATTAGCCTCATTAATGCTCTTTTTCCAAACTGACTAAACAACACTGTAATAAAACTGAGACTATATAAATAGAAATAGAAAAATAAGACCATTTTATGTAATTTTAGCTCCTAACATTCTAATACTCGTGTACCACCAGGCACATAAAACGTTTCTTTTCCCAAGCCACTCAATAAATACCACACCAAGCACAAATGCACCTTGTATATCACATATACACTTCTTAAACATTTGCACATGTGTATATTGTATACTGTATATTGTTTATTGTATAGTGTTTAAGTCTGTATATGTGTTGTATTATTCTGTAAATACTGTATGTTTATCGAATATTGTTGTGTACAATACTAGCGCCAACACCTTTCACACCACATTCCTTGTGTGCATAACTCACTTGGCCAATCAATCTGATTCTGATTGCAGAAACTCGGGGGAGGTATTACTCAATTTGCCTACAGCTGTGTGCAGGAGCACATGGTTTGGACCAACATGCAGTTCTGGGAGGCCATGTTTTATAGTGATGTTCAGAATCACATACGGGCTCTGTATTTGGAGAACGAGGACCGGAGCCCAATTAGCCCTGTAAGAACAAATATTTTACATTTAGGTCCATTGCTAATAAAGTACAGGATAAAGTCAAATGTTGTGCCGTAAATCAGATTCCCTAGTCTGATCTGAATAGATGTTTTAGTCGTTTTAATGTAACATTGATCATTGCGGTAATTGGTAATTTATACTCTTATCTATTTTTCTCTTCTGAGGGTGATGAGGGTGCAGCAAAGTCAGAGCAGATCAGCGCTTTGGAGTTGGCATCAGAACAGACGCGCTTGTGGCCTACACTGAGTAAAGTTATCCAGCAGGAGCGTGTACAGAAAGAGGAGAGCACTGTGTTCAGTCAGGCCATTCATTACGCCAACCGCATGAGCTACCTACTGCTGCCACTCGACACGAGTAAGAACCGGCTTCTGCGTACCACTGGCTTGGTTGAAGTGGAGAGCATCAGCAACAGCTTTGTCACTAACAGGTAGGCACTCTGACTGGGCATGTGTAGCAGTGTGTCTAAATATATTGGAGCTATTGACTAACATCAACGTTTAAGTGTATTTATCTACCAGTAGCAATAGACTGTACAGATTTGCCGTAAATGGGAAGTCTAAAATAACTTTTGTGTAAAATAACTTTTTTTTCCTCCTGGTTCCAATCTCCTGCAGCTTCCAATATCAAATTCATACATGCATTGGGGAAAATAAGTGACACTGCCAATTTAGCATGTTTTCCCGCCTACAAAAAATAGAGAAGTCTATAATTATTATCATAATAATAAATAATATTAATACATTTTATTTCAAGGCACCTTTCTAACACCCAAGGACACTGAACAATAATAGAACAATAACAGTAGCAATAGAAACAATAATAAAACAATGGGTTTTGAGTCTAGTTTTGAAGAGTGGACGTGAGTCTGTATTTCGGAATGTAGATAGGCGTAAGTTCCAGAGTTGTGGAGCTGAGCAGCTGAACGCTCTACTCCCAATAGTGTTAAGACAAGCAAAGGGTACAATTAGGGTAAAATAATTTTGTAATAAGAGCAGATTTTGATCGGTAGCCAATGAAGCTATTGTAAAACCGGAGTGATGTGGTGAGTAGAGGGGGTTCTAGTAATGATACGGGCAGCTGCATTCTGGACTAGTTGGATTGTATGAGGTGATAAGTTTGGTAGTCCAGCAAGAAGGTAGTTACAGTATTCTAGTCTGGAAGTGACAAGACTGTGAACAAGAATAGCACCAGTATGTGGGGTGAAGGAGGGGCGGAGTCAGATAATATTACAAAGGTGGAAATAGGCAGACAGGGTTATGTTATTGATGTGTGATTGAAATGATAAAGTGCTGTTGAGGATGACACCCAAGATCTTAATCTGAGCGGCGGGAGAAACTGAGAAGTAATCTTCTTGACTCAGTATAACCAATGCATGCTTTGTACAATACATGGGCATTCATCGCAGCCGTCCATAATTATGTTTGGTTTTCGTTTGCGCCCATTGGCGAACGAAACGAAAGTCGACAACTTTATTTCTCTTTGGTGCATATGCTGTCAGCACATGCCTAATTTATCACCACTGTAGAGAATTCTGACCTCCCCTTGGTGTTTTTTGCTGGAGGGGGAAGTTCCTGTCTAACTTTGCTCGGCACCATGAACAGAGTTGTGTTGTGGTCCAGCAGTCTGTTGACCAGCGCCAAGGATGTAAAGTAGTTGTCCTTCGCGACAGTTCTGTGTTTTCTCAAATAAAAGCTTGACATGAGAATGATGACATTCTCGGCCACTCTTTCTCCCTTTGGATGACTGGGGTCCTTTCCTAAATATCGAATGCCGTTGCACATATACTTCATCTTAAAGTCAGCTGCAATCCAAAATTTTATGCCAAATTTATCAGGCTTGGATGAGATGTACTATAGAAATGGACAACCAACCTTGGTGGGAAAAAAAAAAAGTTGTTCGTCAACAGTGAAACTGGCATTTAACCAGATGTCCAAAATTGCAGCAAATCTGTCTGTCTTCAGACGTTGAGCGTGTCATTATTGTCAAAAAGGAAATATCGCATAATCTCTTTAAGGCAATCACGGAACATTGTTTCCTTCATTAAATTCATACAATTATTTTGTGACCAGCAGTCAACCATTGCTCCAATTCGGCTGATTAGTGCTTAAAAATACAGAACAGCAGAACAGACAGTAAGGCTCCAGTGGTCGTTTGTTCTATGGGCTTCGTGTACTGTGCAAGTGGTGATGGTCCTAAACATGTCTATGCTGAATAAGCTGAGAAAGCTCTGATGCCTACTCTTCACTCTACGCTGCATGAAAGAATGAAAAGGTGCTTATTATGCAGTATTATTACAATACCTTGGCATGCTCAGTTGGTCCTACTTTCTCTTGAAACATAACATCTCTGCAGTCGGAGGACTGAGGACATCCACCGTCTTCCAAACTGTCCCATCCTTTGCTTTTATGCCTGGTGTGTTCTCTGCTACAAAAAGTTGCTTTCTGTGAGAACTGGGTTGCTCTTCTTCAGATGATCCATTACTATCTAATTCTGTGTCGGAATCATCCACTGTATAAAAAGAAAGATCCTCTCCACAAGTCGCATTCATCTATAGCATTCAACAACTCCAAGGCTTATAATTCACTGAGGGTTCTTTTCTCTGTCATTTCTTCTCTATGTGCTCCGAACAGTACAGCAGCAAAAAAAGTTATGTGATTGTACTGTTTCTGCGTCTGCTTATATTACAACTCAAATGATCTCGGAAAAAGCCATTTGAACAGGTGTGAGATAGTTTGCGTCACAGATGCAGAAGGTTGTTCGTGTGCATGAGAATAAGCTTCAACTGTAGTACATGTTAAAACCATATTATTGGCACAACATAGGGTTGCTACTATCGAATGATCGGTCGATTATTTTTTTCGATTAATCGATGCATTGGATAAATAAATTAAAAAAATCCATGTCTTTACATTACATTTAGTCATTTAGCAGACGCTTTTATCCAAAGCGACTTACAAATGAGAACATCACAAGTCAGTAGATATGAAGAAAACCAGCTACTGTAGAATTATTAATCAGGTCAATAAATGTCTGGTTTTATTTACAGTATGAGTTAAAGGCATCCAAGAGCAATTAAACACACTCAAACACACTGGCACCATATGTAGCATAGTGTGAAATACTAAATTACACAAATTTGTGCGGCTGTAATATGTTACCTAATTCCATAGAGTGCAGTGTCTTCACTCATATTTTGTCGAAAAATTAAAAACGTGAAGCTTGATCATTAATTAGCACCATTGTGTACAAGTTGTATGAATTTATAAAGCACATTTAAATATTGCTTAGGCTAATTAAATGAAAATAAAAATTAACACACGTTAACACACAAAATTAACTGTTATTATCCAGTTAACAACCAAAAACAGCATTAAGCGTGCTCTGCCGGTCTCATATTTAGTGCACGGTTACGTTGATTCACTTCAAAACTAAAGATCCTTGGAATATTGCAGTGATTTACTCTACTGTTGAGCTTCATCCTCATCAGTGACTCCAACATGTTTAGTTTCAGGTGGTGTATCATCACCATTGTGCTCTGTGCAGGTCGCATGTTCCATGTTCTTTATTTGTGTGAAGCATGAAGTGCTACCTCAGTTTGATGATTTAAACGGAAGCTTTATTTCTGCGTTGGCTGTGTTTTATTTGTTCGATTTATCAACTTGTTTTGCAAATTCCGCCTTGTTCTGTTCAACCCTTTATTTTTTTTCAGCGTTGTTTTGAAACGCTGCAGGTGACGTAAGCAGTTACGACATTGCGAGTAACGCAGAAATCGTGCGCCCCAATCGATAACGAAATTCGTTATTGACACCTTTCATAATCGATTTTTATCGATTCATTGTTGCAGCCCTACACAACATATATACATATAGGTAATTGTGACTTTTGATCTAACACTTTTTATATGCAAAGGCAGGTAAAGTACTAAAAACTAATGTTAACATCATACGTTTTTGAAGTAACTACAATTTAGCTGTTATCTATCTCTTAATCAGTTTGCAACAGGCAGGAGAGAAAACTGGTTTGAGAAAGACACCTCCATACTAAATGTGAGGCTGGGGATGGGTGGTGGCTATAATATGCATATTAATAGCAGGCCTTGAGGTGAGCAACATTGGGGAGGGCTTGTCCTCAGGATTTGAAAAAGTCAGTCACCCCAGTGTTAATTTAGCTATCGAACCATCTGGCTATGTCAACATAAAGGCATTGGAGGTGATTACATAATTTAAATCAATTCATAAATTCTTCCTTTATGCCGATGATCTTCTTCCATGCATCTCCAACACAGATTTTTAAATTCCAATAATAGTAGACATTCTAAAACAGTTTGCTCACCTTTCTTAGCCTAAAAGTGTGGAGTT
Organism: Corydoras maculifer; assembly: GCA_019802435.1. Classification (NCBI taxonomy): domain Eukaryota; kingdom Metazoa; phylum Chordata; class Actinopteri; order Siluriformes; family Callichthyidae; genus Corydoras; species Corydoras maculifer. Next base: position 49,826 of record JAFMOD010001384.1, on the reverse strand, counting down.
TAATTTATGAGGTCAATCATTATGTGTAGAAACAGATGTGAATCAGGTGACCCTTTTTTAAGGGTGAAATCAGTACATGTTGTATGTGCATTTCATCTTCAAAGCGTGAGAAATATGGGTCGTTCGAGACATTGTTTAGAGGGTAAATTTATAAAGAAATTTGTTAAAGAACACATCAACTGGCAAAAAAAGATAAACATTTTATGGACTGATGAAAGTTTGAAAAATGAAAAATTGTTCTTATTGAATCCAAAGGCCGCAAACAGTTCATTATATAACCCCCAAACTTTAAATTCAAGCCACAGTACACTCTGAAGCCTGTACAGCATGTGTTGCAAATATCATAATATGGGCATGTTTCTCTTACTATGGTGCTGGGCCTATTTACCGCATACCAGATCATGGACCAGTTTGCATATATCAAAATACTGGAAGAGGTCATGTTGCCTTATGCTGAAGAGGAAATACCCCTTGAAATACCCCTTGGTGGTTTAACAAGACAATGACCCAAAACGCACCGGTACGAGCAAATTCTTGGTTCCAATTCAACAAAATTGAGGTTTTGGTGTGGCCAACCCAATCCCTGGACCTTAATCTGATATAAAACTTGTAGGGTAACATCAAAAATGCAATGAGGCAAAACAAAGAAATGCAAATTAATTGTTGAATGTACTGTAGTCCAAACATCCTGGGCTGGAATATCAATTGACCGGTACAAGAAGTTCATGCCACACAGATGTGAAGCAGTTCTAAAAAACTGTGGTTATACAACAAAATATTAGATTAGTGCTAATATGCTAAATTATAAAACGAAAACGTGCATAGGTTGAGTTTGTACAAATAAATTGTTACGATAGAACCTCGAAGACAAAAAGAAAAACAAATGTAAAAAAAAAAACTCCAATGTTCATAGGAACTTCGAGGAACTTTGGCGTAACAAGCAGGTGCGTGGAAACTGGGTTAAACGTGCGAGCAGTGTGGGAACTAGGTAAGAGGTCAATCAACGTCATCTGATTATGTGAGCAAGTGGGATGCGCCGGCAGCTGGTGGCACTTCCCCAGAAACAAGCATGCGCATTCCTCCTGCGGGAGAAAGAACAGGCAGATCTCGGGAAAAGTCCCAGAGTTAGGCCAAATCATTATTTTTATAACGTGAACAGCAAAATAGCTTTTATTTAGAATTATATACCACCGCAATTAAAAAGAACATCTCTTTCACAACACAAATCTGATGGTGGCTTGGCTCCACCAAACACCAATATTACCAAGCCTGTAACATCTTGAAATTCATCTACTTGGGCTAAGTTTAGAGGGGAGCGGTCCTTTATGGTTATAGTTTGAGTTTCTGGTTCCGTTTCCAGTTGTGGCCGTGTTTGTGGGTCACCGGTTGTTATCTACAATGCAATACAATGCCTTTAGTAATTTGCTCATCAGGCACACTATTTTGTTAAAATGGAAGCTTTCCTTACTGCCCACACATAACAATTGGCTACAGGAGCTTCTGAGCTATAAAAGACTAGAGAAGCTTTGTGCTTACAGGTTAGTGTTGTTATGCACTTTCTACAAATATTTGTATCCTCGATATTATAGCGGAACACTGTATCCGAAGTAAGGGGGAGAAACCCCCACTGCCCTTTATTTATATGTATTTTTTGTTTAATTAATTACATTTTTTATTATAATTTTTCCATTTACTTATTTATTTAATTTTATATGGCTGTTTATTTACTGATTATTGTCATTTATTATTGTTATATTTTATTATTATCCTTTTTTAATACAGGTTTTTTTTATATTGCAAATGTTTGTCTATTATTCTGTACCACATACACTGCTTGTATTGACAAGAAAATCTCAATATGTGCCTATGATGAAAGTTAAAAACTGTTCTATTATTTGTAGGTGGAAAACTTGACAAATACTTATTTTCCCCACTGTACATATAGGCATACAAAAATACATACAAGTCAGTCACTAAAAAAATCACATCTAAATCTAAAGTCTGTCACTGTTAGTCACAAAGACAGACAGTCATAAAACCAAATTGTAAAAGTATTTTGATACTGACCTCTCAGATTGTGTTTGGTAATAGCATTGCAGGAAGTATGGCAGAGAGCTATGACACAGAGAGTGGCTTTGAGGATGCCGAAAGCTCTGATGTGGCCAATTCAGTGGTTCGCTTCATCAACCGCTTTGTTGATAAAGTGTGCAATGAAAGTGGGGTGACCAATGATCATCTGAAAGCCCTTCACATCATGATACCAGGTAAAATCACAGGAAAATAACAGGATTTTTGTCTTTAATATAATGTGTTTAGCCTGGTATTTCGATGAAAAAAAGCAGTCCTGTAATGTATTCAAGTAGACATGTTTTACTTGCTAGTTGTACCTCATGTTTCTGTGCAGATATTGTACAGATGCATATCGAGACCCTGGACGCAGTTCACAGAGAGAGCAAGAGACTACCTCCTATTCAAAAGGTAAACAACTCTGTGTTTTACATTGGACTGAAGTGCAAGCGCTACCTAGAACCTGACAAAGATCCACCCTTTTCCACGTCCATACCCATATCTCACAAGCACACCAACACAGAATGCCATTCCAGGTACGTCTGTTCTGCACACTGAGTGTTGCATGCTTGGTTTGACGCAATTGTTTGCCGTAACAAAAAGCCTCAATGTAAAAATTTGGGGCTGTATAGTTGTCTTATTTACCTCACAACTGCAGGAAAAATTTAACTGCATTACTAATTACAAGTGATACACACATTCTTGTTTTTAGGTGTGGCGTTGAAGTGATCTTAGTCTCACCTTGTATTCAAACCATCAGCAACATGATGTGTCCAGGAGTCATTGATTCTAGCAATTCTGCAGATTAGAAGTGAATCTATTCAGTCATTACGAAAAGACCACTGAATTCAGGCATCGATTTTGTAGTTTTCATTATGCCAATATTTGACATTCTGGTTCTAGAAAATTATATATATATATTGAAAATGCTTAGAATCTGAATGCCAAATATGTATCATCATCAATATGCTGTGTAATAAATATTTTTAGAACCCGATATGTTTTTTCTGTATATTTTTCTTCTTTTCCTCTCTAGATTCTCTAAAGTATAAGTTTATTTACTACTTGTAAAAAATGCAATTAAAGTTAGTAAGCCAAGTCAGTAGAATTAGTATAAGTATCATTAGTAAAATAGAAAAAAAAATAATAATCAGTAGTGTTGCCAAAAAAAAACAGTTCATATTTTTTTCAACAGTAATCTAATAAGGACTGTGCTTACTTTAAAAAACAGATTAGATTACATCGCGGAAGACAAGTTTGTTGATAATTTTGTTTTAAATAAACATATTTATTAATTAAAACTTTATTTTACCATAATGTTTTTATAATAATTTATTAAAAGCAATAAGGCACTCAAGGTTCTGCATATCCTTTCATGCCTTATTGCTTTAGTCAATCCAGATACAGCAAATTCATGATGTCATAATTACAATATAGCAACAAAGTCAAAGAAATAATGCTAAGATACTCAATGATGTCATTAATGTGCTTTAAAACCAATTTTTTTGGGTTTCATTTTTAAATCAATGTAATTTTGCTTATGCAATTTAGGATACTTTACATGTTGAAAAGATGTTCGAATGACTTCCTTATTTTCACTCGTTCTCTGTTGTGTGTTGCTTGTTTTGAATTGAAGCTTTGGCTTGTTCGTGTAGTAAATAGTAAATTGCTTGAACTGATGCAAATAACAAATAAAAGAGCATGATTTTATAAAAAAAAAAATAATTAAATATTAATGTGGATTTTACCTTTGTTCCTTCCTGCAGCCCAAGCTTTTAAGACCGACTCTCTTGGCAGGTGAGGAGTTTGTGATGGACGGCATGCGGGTGCACCTCGTGTCAGATGGCCGAGAAGAGGCCACCGGAGTAATGGGAGGCCCACCCCTCCTACCTGCTGAGGGGGCCATTTTTCTAACTACTTATCGTATCATCTTTAAAGGAATGCCCAGTGACCCATTGGGTACGAAAACTTTTCCAGTTCAGTTCTATTTATTTTGATTGATTATCTCAGTTTGTTTTACAACTTAACTCAGTACCTCATTTAAATATTGTCCTATAGTGAATAGAGCAGTTGGTCAGCTCTAGGTTCAAAAATGTTATATACTCAAAGAATGAGGTCAGCTGATATATATAACACCTGTTTTGGGCATTATCTGAGATAATAGTGCCAAAATTCATCAGACTCAGATTGTGAAATAATAGTTCAGGGAGAATGAGACATCTTTTTTTTATGCAGAGATTGTCCAGATTAAATTAATACAACTCTGGACAGAAATATATTTTGTGACATAACACCGCAGCGAATGTGTGCTGTAATCACTGTTGATGGTGGTCCTACAAAATATTGGTGTGTGACCTTTTTTGCCAGGCAGTGTGTAATGCCAGACCTTTATAAAACAAGGGTGTTAAACTAAAACAAATGTTCTATAGCATGGATAACGGCAAATTCTTGCAAAAGAAATTCTTCCCTATTAACAAAACTGATGCTTTTACATGGTGCATCTGATTAGAATTCTGATTTTGCACACTGTGGTCATGTACCTCTCCAGTAGGATGTTGCAAAATCAGTGAGTGAATACTGCCAGTTTCCGAGTGCTATGGTTTGTTCATATATTTTAACATGAGCCATGCAAATTACTTCACACGTTTAACATTATAATAAAAAAGTCCAGAAGTCTGATAGTAATCTAACATTATTACTGCTGTGTGTAGTTGCAGAGCAGGTAGTGACTCGCTCCTTTCCCATCGCCTCTCTAACTAAAGAGAAGAAGATCACTGTTACTTTACCAATGGATCAGTTCATAACGGAGGGTCTTCAACTTCGCTCCTGCACCTTTCAGGTACTTAATGTTAATGTGCTACTTTTGTTTTCACCCATGTTCTCTACCTACTTCATATTAATTGGCGATGGCCCTCCTCCTTCTGTAGCTAATGAAGATTGGCTTTGATGAAGAGGTGGCATCGGACCTGGCTGAGGTTTTCCGAAAGAATGTCCACAAACTGCGCTATCCCCAGCATGTCCACGGCACCTTTGCCTTCACTGTGGGTCAATCAGCAAAGATGGTGGTAGAGCACAAAACCAAGGACAAGAATCAGTCTTTAAAGTAGGACTTCAGCATTTACAGCATAATTTATCTGTTCATGTTTTCAGCTTAGTTAGTCCTTATTATTTATACACTCACTTGTCTTTTTATTATATAACACTCCTTATTTTTTATTCATCAGTTAAATTTAACATAGAGATGAAATTTGTAGAACTACAATTACATTTTGCATTCTATCTGTTTCTGTATATAATAGGTTAGTCTGTTACTCTGTTTTCTGTTATGGTCATAACCATAACAGGAAAGGTATTATTTCGGTGGTAGATGATTGTCATCACTGCAGTGATATGGATTTGTTGTTGGTATTTTAGTATGTGTTGCACTGTGGTAACTGGATCAAACACAGTTGTGTTGCTGGAGTCTTTAAACACGTTTTTTAATACTGCTGGTCAGAGTATAATCCAGCATAATGTAGCACTGATAAAGGATTACAAGGTGACAAACACAGATTGTAAGGCCACTAATAAGCTTATGAAGTCCAAATGAATTTATTAAAAAAACTGTTATTACAAAAGAACAATTTTTTTTTCAATGAACAAACCTGTAGAAGCTGGGCAGCAACCCAATAGGGGGAACCAGACCTCCCTTGCCCCAGCCACCTCCACCAGCTCACCTGTGTAAGGGAGAACTCGGCCATCCTGTGAAGAAAACCCATTTTGGCCGCTTGTATTCGCAATGTTGTTCTATCTGACGTTACTCAAATCTCATGACCATAGGTGAGGGTAGGAACTTATGGCTTAGCTTCTTTTTCACCACAACAGACCGGTATAGGGTCCGCATCACTGTTGACCACGCGCCGATCCATCTGTCAATCTCACGCTCCATCTTACCATCACTGGTGAACAAGACCACATAGTCAGCAAACAGCGGCCACATGATCCTCAGATCACCAACCCAGACACCCCCTATTCCCTGGCTGCACCTTATAAATTATGCATAAATACATAGTGAAAAACACTTATTCTGCCATCCACACACCCTCGCCAAAATCGGAAGAAAAAAAAAAAAAAAGGTTGTTTATGTGCTGCACTGTGGCACAAGAGAGGAGAGTGGTTGATTGTTCACTTATAAAAATTTTGTAGATTTTGTAAAATTTGTGATTAATACATTATTTGTCTTTCTTTTTTTGCCATCTTTTCAGAGAAAGTAGCACATGGATCTCTAAAGGAAACCTCATATGTGTAAATTCACTTGCATTAAATTTTTGTCAGACTGCTATACATTTAGATCTTTGTGTTTTAGAACTCTGTCGAAAAACTTAGTGAAGAGTGCTAAGAAGACCATCGGGAGGCAGTATGTCACACGGAAGAAGTACACACCTCCGAGCTGGGAGAACCGTAGCAGTCTACAATCTGAAATGGACGAGGATGAGATCTCTGGTTGGAACACATACACACTGATCTTTCCATATTTCATTAATGAACAAGGTTATATATTAATATGCTCAGTATAAATCCTGCATACTGCAAAAATATTCTGTATGTATATGAAAAAAGATGAATGTAATAATAGATTAATTCATTTATTATCTCCCGCTTATCCTCTATTAGGGTCGTGGTGGGGTTCCCCATGCCCATCCAGGGGAGAACGTCCCGGGCGCTGGGCAGATCGCTGCCATCGCTGGGCAATAATAATAGATAAATAAGATACAAATATTAGTAGATTTCATACTCATTATATTATTTATAAATAATAAATGGCTTATTTGGTAAACAAGATAATCATTTAAATAATATTGACTTAAAATTAAAAAGAATATATAAAGGTTAATTTGGTGTATGGAACAACTATAGAGGTTTGCAAAGGTACAATGCATGGAAAAAAGTATTTGGAAAACAACACTCCTAAAAAAATTTGAGTGTTTAGAAAATGATGCTGTTAAGAGGTTCATAAGGGTATTAAGAGGTTCATCCAGTTTTAAAATGCATTAAGACTGCAGTGATTAATAAAAGGGACATAGAGGTTTATACAGGTGTTGTAAGGTTTACAAGGGGTGATGTTTACGAAGGTGCATGAAGGGTTACAAATGAAGATGTTTAAAAAGATGTGTGGAATTTTACATCAGTGGCGTTAACAAAGGTGCGTCGAGGTTTACATGGATATGTGGAGATTTACAAGTGTCAATGTTTACAAAGGTACATTAAGGTTTACAATGGTGTAGCTTGTAAAGAGAAACATGAAATATTTTACAAATTTTCTGTGGGCAGAGAAAAAGAGCTCTGTGTTGGTAAACTGTTTTGATTAAGTAGCTTGTGTTTTATTGTTCTAGTCTCAGAGGAACTGGAGCAGAGTTCTCTTACACTTTCTTCCACTATCCGTTCATCTGACCGTCAAACCATGAGCAATGTGGTGGAGCGTGCTTGCTGTCGTGATTACCAGCGCATGGGTCTTGGCACACTCAGTAACAGTCTGACTCGCTCCAACAATGAGCCTTTCCGCATCTCCACTGTCAACCGCATGTACACCATCTGCAGAAGGTAAGATAGTAAGAAAACATGAGTAATGACAGTCACGTTTTTACATCATAAAATGAATTTTGCAATGTAACAGGTTATTTTATTTGACTCTTAATTTGTTTAGTTTTTTATAGTGTGCTTCATTTTTCTCTTATCCTCATCTTTCTTGTCCTTTGTGCTTTATCACTCACTCACTTACACTTTTTGTCCGTCCTCTTATTAGTTACCCAGGCCTCCTAATTGTACCTCAGAGCATTCCAGACACCACGCTCCACCGGATCTCTCGCTGCTACAGACAAAGCCGCTTTCCCGTAGTATGCTGGAGAAATTCTCGCACGAAAGCTGTGTTGTTGCGCTCAGCTGGCCTGCATGCCAAAGGAGTCGTGGGCTTCTTCAAATCTCCCAACACACCCAGCGCAGGTGAGATTCACCTGCTGATTGTCTTACACACTGTATATTTTTATAATGTACTAGAAACTGTATGTGTTACATGTGTGGTGATTCTTTTATCATAAACATTTTTAAGATTTTCACTTACTGGCTAATTTATAAGGTAAAGTTTTTATGTTTGAAAGTTCATTTTCCATATAATTTTCCCATATGATTCCATATGACAACAAATGGCCTGCTGTCTTTGAATTTATATCTATATGCTTGAGCAACAAAATAGTTGTGTCTAATAGAGTAAACATTGGGTGGAAACAGTTTCACTAAAACAGCACTACCACCACATCAGTTTCTCTTCAGTGCTGAAAATTATTCAGAACCCAAATAATATCTGCTCTTTGATGGTGCAATAGAGCAATTTTCAACTGTTAGATCGCGACACACTGAACACATTCTGGGTTGGTTGCGGACAGCTTGTTAACAGTAACAGAACTTCTGTTTTTGTTAACTTCAGATTTCAATGGATAATCAATATTCTTCGTGCAAATTACAGGCTCTTTTTTCACTGATTGCTTCGGATTTAATCAGCATGCTCACACGACATGATCAAATCTCATTGTCTCTGTTAAGTTTCCCTTGCAAAATGAAAGACCAAAAAAAGTTACCAGATCCAGCAGTCAAAGAAAAAGACCAGAAACACGATTAAGTTAAAGAAGGAAATCATAAAAAAAATATGAAAGCTGCATCAAAATCATCGTAAGTCGCCGACCACATTAAGTTTAATTGTGGTAAAAATGTTTGCAGGAAAGATTTGCTTGCAAAGCAAATTAGAGATGTCGAAAAAGTTCTTTTTAATTTGGATCAATCAAAGTCAAACAGTTAGATGGCAGAATGTTAGTGATGCTTTGTAAAATGTTCATTTACTATTTTTATGAAATAATATAAATTGCTGCATATATAATTTCAAAACACTTCATATATTCTCTATAAAGTGTGTTTTTTATATTTTCTTTAAAAACAAAAAAAGAACAAAAAAAAATATTAATGCTCCTCTAAATTTGTACTCATCATTTATCTTGGGAAAAGCTCTTGTTACATTCGCTTTGTAGTTCTACAATTATTATTTGGGTTCGTGGTGATTATTATTTGGGTGGGAGATATTATTGTATAGTAGATAACATAGCAGTGTTGCTGTACTTGTTTAACACTGTGTTTACTCTACACATGTAATGTATTTCTTCAGCATGTAGATGTACAATTAGAGACATTAGCCCATCTTCTTCACAGGGTTCTATAATCCTTAATCAGTGCTTACAGGGCACTGCCTACAGGATGCTTGTGCCGGAACACTTGATTGAATAGAGGATTTTCCCCCCAATCTTTTACCAGTGACATGCATGATGTTTTAAAGATTCCAGCAGCACTGTTTGACTGATCTACTTATACTCATGAAACACACTAATACCACATCAGTCTTAATGCAGTGCTGAGAATCATGTGAGGTGGAAGAGAATAAAGGAGACTTAATGAAATTACTTAAAGAAGCATGTATATCAAATGGACTACAAAGCCTTTTTTTATTTATTTATTTATTTATTTTAAAAATAGTTCTGAATGTGTTCTCTCTTTGTGTGTGTGTGTGTGTGTGCGCGTGTGTGCGTGTGCGTGCACATGTGCGTGCTCGCCTGCTTGCACGCGTGTGTGTGTTTCTGTTTGTATGGGGTGGGTATATGTGAATTTGGGTGCTTGTGTTCAGGACCATCTCAAGCTGACTCTACCAGTCTAGAGCAGGAGAAGTACCTGCAGGCTATCATAAACTCCATGCCCTCATACGGTGAGGCCAGCGGAAGAAACACACTCAGCGGCTTTACTTCTGCTCACATGAGCACCTCAGGTTAGCATTGTAATAAAGGATTTTACTCCATCATTGTTAGTGATAAGAAAACATAATTTAATTGTAAATACCATTTCATTAGCCATTTACTTTTAATACACCCTCATGCTTATATTAAAGTTTTAAATCCAAAGGTTTTCAGTTTTATTTGTTATTTCTTCTTTGCTTTACATTAAGATACAAAAAACAGAAGTTCAATCTGTTATAAACCAATAAATAGTTGTATTTGCTCACATCACAATACTCAATTCTAATACTGATGTGTTAAACACCCAGGAAAGAGAACAGTGGGGCTTCCACTACAGCTGGGAATTAAGACCATTACATCAATTTAAATAATTTTAGGACTTTTCTGAAGCCTACATTTTTAAAGAATTGTAATCAGAAATGTATTTTTAAGTCATTTTAGATTTTGGTTATTTGGATGCACAGAAACAGATTTAAAATGCATTAAATTCATTCACACAACACCTGACTTGTTTTGAGTGTCTGTGGATAACTGGCAGATTTTACACTTTTACACAAGGCTTTTACACAAGGACACATCTCCAGCAGAACAATACCAAGACCGAAACTAGAAGCTAGAAACTGAAACCACTAATGGCAGATATAGTCACACTAAGAGAAAAGCAAATTGAATGACTAAAACAAACACAAAACTATCCAGGTTGCTTCAGCCACTAGTTCAGTCACAGAAAACTGACTTGTTCTGAGTGTCTTTGTATAACCTGCAATATTTTATTAAATTTCTTATCATTTAAAACTGTTTTAAAATATATTTTATGACCTAGAGATATAGGTGGAATTAATGCCAGTATACTCCCCATTCATCACATATAGCATATTCTGCCAGGTACCACCTCTTGAGACTAGTCTCACAATATAATTGCATTTCCAGTCTGTCGAATTAAAATCTGTTTATTTTTAGTGCATTGAAAACCTCTGGAATGCTCTTTGGGAGTTCAGGTTCAGAACACTGTAATGCTGTTTTGAGACAACGTACTGTAAAAATGTAAAATGTATGTTACTGATTCTTCTCTATGTTTTAGAATTAACAGACAAATTAAGACAACCTAAAATTGGAGCTCTCATGAAGCAGGTTATGGGCACTAAAGAGGATGTGCCTGGAACCTTCAGTCGTGGAGGTGAGTGTGGTATTTACATGTGCTATGTGTGAAGTGTAACCCATTAGACCACTAGATTAGAGATGTATCCTTGTTGATGGTCCAGCAGTACTATGACTTGCATCATGAACTTTTTATTCTTATTCTTTTTTATACTTCATCACTGACAGTATAAATAAGTTGCTCTTAAATTAATGAAATTAGTCTGTGACATTTTCTTTGATATTTCTGTTTGTTTAAAAAAAATCAATTATTCATTCATTCATTTATTATCTTCCGCTTTATCCTATATTAGGGTCGTGGGGGGGTTTCCCATGCCCATCCAGGGGAGAACGTTTCAGGTGCTGGGCAGATACACCCAGGACAGGGCGGCAATCTATCGCTGGGCACACATTCACGCACACAGACAGACACGCACACAAACACACTCTACATGGGGCAATTTGGAGAACTCAATTGACTCGATGCATGTTTTTGGACTGTTGGAGGAAACCGGAGAACCCGGAGGAAACCCACGTGGACACGGGGAGAACATGGAAACTCCACCCAGATGGTGATTCGAACCAGGAATCTCTAGTGCTGAGAGGCGAACGTGCTAACCACTAAGCCACCGTGCCGCAAAAATCAATTAATAATAATTTAATAATGTTTTCCTTTTAAATTTAAGTTCACAATGAAGGTTTATTTTGTAGCTTGTTGAAAGGTTCACACTTTGTATCAGCTGACATCTTAATATTATTGATGTTATGAACATATCCAGACCAGACCATGTCCTCTTAAATCATTTTTTTTGATGGTCTTCTGTGGAGGATGTTGAAAGTTGTTGTTAGGGGCACTGCTACACCTGGACGGTTATCCAGATGTCAGCAGCTTCAGGTAAACTTCAGATCAGCCACTAAACCAGGAACCTTGTTGTGTTGACTTGACATAATTGGTGGTGCCAGATATACATAGAGTTACCTAACATAATAAACTCAAAAACAGCAGTCTTGCTCTTAGTGTTCTGTGTTTACGTTCTTAATGAGACAGAGAAGATACATAGAAAGGGAGAGATTGAGTGAAAAACAGAGTTGGGAAGCCAGAGAGATGAAGAAACTGCTGTAGCTAAATTTTACATTCATTTTAAGAAAAACTGAACAATTTTATCTTGTAAATGAAGTATTATTTTGCAGAACCTACAAATTACGTCAGGCGGGGGTGTTGGCTCTTAGCCTTGAGGGTCGAAGTTCCATGCATGCAATATTTGTGCTTCTTCTGGCAGATCAGATATTTATCTACTCATCTGGTGTTTTTATACTGTAACTCCTTCTGGCAGAACAAAACAGTTTTTCATTTTTGAGAAACAATTGATAAGGATAAAAACAATCAATAAATCAAGCAAATTCCACCACTAGACATAAAGAGAAAGAGCAAGAGCTCAGCAACAAAATATTCACTACCACACGAATTAAGTAAAATTTCAAAAGTATTTTTTAATTAATTTTTTTTTTTTTTTTTTTTGGTTTTACACATACATTTGATTGTAAGTGTTTGGCTGTTCTGTTATTTATACATTTGTGGATTTTTTTCTTTTTTTACTGCTTTTGCAACAGTGTATATTATTACATTGGTGCCAATTGTTGGACTTTGTCTTGGAGGGAGAGAGAGAGCGAGAGAGAGAGGTGTCCTCAGGAATTAACCAGACTTGCTAAAGCTGCCAGTAACTTAGTTGCTTTGGTAACTCTGATCATTCTATACAATCTGTGGAGCCTAAAGTCATCTCAGAAGGACAGCACGTCAAGTCTTTGTTAAAGGATTTTGATAGGAGCAAAAAAAATAATAATAACCACCCTGTTTAAGTTTAGTGTTCCTAATAAAGTGCTTGTTAAGTGAGTGCTGGTTGCTTCTGTGTTCACAAAGAATAGACTGACAATAGACTGACAGTAATAAAGTATCTTTTTATTCTCTGACCCTAGCACTGGGTCAGAGGGCGAGGGTCATCTCCCTCTCTCAGTCTAAGAATTCAGCCCAGGGTCGCAGCTACCCCAGAGGTACAGTAGAGCCCTGCCACCTTTTCCCCACCTGCCAATCTAACCAATCAGTCCTCTTAACTGTGATGTTAGCCTGTATGAGCTGGCATCCTGCCAGCATCTCTTTCCTATTTTCCTGGGCTAACTAATGTAACTACCATGTTTCTACCTTTTAGATTTTCTGTCTTCTGTTTTCCAGCCAGCTGTTTTTGCCCGTCATATCTTAATTCTGAAATTCTGGCCTTGTCTTGTTTTCTAAGCTGCTGCTGCTGCTGTATGTTACCTGTACACATATATAAACACACACATGTTTATGTATATGTATACACATATATGCATATATATATATATATATATGTGTGTGTGTGTATATATATATATATATATATATATATATATATATATATATATATATATATATATATATATATATATATATATATAT
>JAFMOD010001384.1:0-31059 GCA_019802435.1 Corydoras maculifer | reverse complement strand
GTGTGTGTGTGTGTGTGTGTGTGTGTGTGTGTGTGTGTGTGTGTGTGTGTGTGTGTGCGTGCGTGCGTGCGTGCTTATGTCTGTAGTTGCACAGGTTGTTGCAGGTGTCTGTTCTGGTGGTGGAGCTATTAGACACCGGGTCATCAGTCATGGTCAGCCTGGAGGACGGGTGGGATGTCACTACCCAGGTCCAGTACATTGTGTGCTGTCAGAACAGTGTTTTGAGATTTATTTATTTATTTTTCTTTCCACTGAGATGTTTGAGAGTTGTGTTGCTGTGTGTAGGTGGTGTCTCTAGTGCAGCTGCTGTCAGACCCTTATTACCGCACATTTGATGGCTTCCGGTTGCTAGTGGAAAAAGAATGGCTTTCATTCGGCCATCGTTTCAGCCACCGTGGTGCTCAAACACTGGCGAGCCTGAGCAGCGGATTCACACCTATCTTCCTGCAGTTCCTTGACTGTGTTCATCAGGTATGTGAGAATAACTAATTGTACAGTATCAGAAAAAGCAGTACTTAAAAATTTTTGCTGAATTTTATTTTGTACTAAATCCATCTTCTTCGGAACAGATCCATCATCAGTTTCCCATGGAGTTTGAGTTCAGTCAGTACTACCTGAAGTTCCTGGCATATCATTATGTATCCAATCGCTTTCGCACCTTCCTGCTAGACTCGGATTATGAACGAATAGAACTGGGTAAAATTTTTTGATTTTATGTCTGTTTTTTATAATGTTGTCGGAAGGATATTGTTTGCTTTCATATTGTGATAAAAAGCTCGTAATCTTTTAGCTTTTCGGATTTTTCACTACAGAAGTGAACATTAGAAGTGAACTTAAGTTCACTATGAAGCGCAAAATTTTTACAGTAGGTACTGATACAGGTACAAGTTTGTTTCATGACGTTTTCCACAAGCACTTCAAAGCAGGTCATGACACATTTATTTGTAAAACTGCTGGCTGCACACAGAGGGTCATGTCACAAAAGGTACACAATCACAGATACGCAGCAGGTTTTTTAATTTGGTTTTAATAAATAAACTAAATTGCAATTTCTTAACTTGTCTGTTATAACAGTATTAGCTTTTACCTATTATTCCGGAATATTATTGTCTCGCCACTTTCTTTTTTCAAGCTTGGATTCCATTTTGCACCAACTCTGTGGTTAAAAAAATATCAACATACCCACTTGCATAAATATGCTGGTCTGTCAGCTGCTTCATTCAAATTTGAGTTCAATAGAACACCAGTTGGTTGAAATTAGGCCTGCTAAAGGCTAGAAATCATTTACAATTGACAGCTCATTTGATCTTTATTCATACCATTTTTAAACTCCTTACACTGTTAAAGGTTGGGTGTGGGGTGCATGGGGTGGAGCTTAACCTAGTTTGAAGAAAAGGCAAAGAAAAGCATTGGGCAGTTTACCAGCCCATCACAGGGCAGACTTAAACACACATTCACATGTGGGGCAAATAAATGTTACACATTCAAAATTAAGAATCTTCCTTAATTTAATATTTAAATGTTGTGTCCCTTATTGAATACTGGATACAGTTTCAATAAAAACATTTCTGCAAAAAAAATAACCTGTCCTTTAAAAATGTCCACTACATAATACTTAACACATTCTTAAAACGCAAATTGTAAAACATGATGGTGAGCATTTCAGTAGCGCACAGAGGACTGACCAGACAGATAGCATCATTCAGAACATCGCAGAAGACATGTAACATCAGTGTTACTGATCAGTGTTACCACAATCATCTCCTGAGACCTGATAGTGTATAGAACACTTTGTTATGATGGAGTTTATTTTCTGGCTGTGCTTTTTTAAATATATATTTATAATTCATTCATTCATTATCTTCCGCTTTATTCTATATTAGAGTCGGGGGGGGGGGCAGATACACCCAGGACAGGGCGCCAATCCATCGCTGGGCACAGACACGCACACAAACACACTCTGTATGAGGCAATTTGGAGAATTCAGTTGACCTCGATCCATATTTTTGTACTGTGGAAGGAAACCGGAAAACCCAGAGAAAACGCACGCGGACACAGGGAGAACATGGAAACTCCACCCAGATTGGGATTCGAACCGGGAATCACTAGCGCTGAGAGGCGAACATGCTAACCACTAAGCCACCGTGCTGCCTACAATATCATATATTCTTTAATAATTATAAATATACACTTTTCCCAGATTAAAATGTTTGACTATAGAGGTCAGTTCTTGTTTTGTTGTCTTTATATAATAGGCTATACTATACCTGCATAGTAAATATTAGACTTACCTTTTTTACGTTTACAATTTATCTTATTGCACTTTATTTTACTCTTTTTATAGACTAACTGTTCTATACAGTGCATTGATCACAACTGCTACTGTGTAGCACATTGTGAGAATAGAATACTGTTTCTGTATTTTAATAAAAGGCAAATTATTATTAAATGTTATGTAAAATAAATATATGGTCCTTTTCTTTAGGGGTCTTATATGAGGAAAAGGGAGAGAGAAAAAACCCTCAGGTCTGCAAGTCTGTGTGGGATTACATTGATCGTTTACACAAAAAGACCCCCATGTTCTATAACTACATGTTCTGTCCTGAGGAAGAGGAGGTAATTATGCACATTTTTGTTTTTTAGAGTTTAAAGGCCAGTGTCAGAAATCAACCCTTAAGCCTTTTTCCTTTTTTCACCCCCCCACCAGGTTCTAAAACCCTATAGCTTCATCTCTAACCTGAAGGTGTGGGACTTCTACATGGAGGAGACATTGTCAGAGGGACCTTCTTTTGACTGGGAGCTGGTGCGGGGAAAAACTGAGGGACCAACTATGGAGCAAGCTGAAACGAGTGCACCCAAGTCACTGCGGCAGATGGTGTGGCCCTGCTATGACAGTCTGGGCAAAGTTGTGCCTGACGCCATCACAAAACTGCTGCAGGTTTGTGGTGATCTCACAGCTCCACTGATGGATCATTAACATTATTGAATGCATAGTGCTAAGAGGTGCATGTGTGTGTGTTTGAGAGTAGGACATACAAAACTTGGATGATCAGCTGGGACATGTATCTGAAAGGTGGAAGGACATCTGGGATAAAGTCAAGACCACACAACGTAACGAGACCAAACTGGTGAGCCAGGTACTATAGTTTCAAGTCAAATTTATAAAATTACTTGAAATAATTCGAAATGTATTGTGTTGGTCTGGATTTTTTACAATTTAAGTACAAATATAAAATCCTTAAAAAATCAGCTGTTCAGTTTTTTTTTTTAGCTTTTCAGTTTTTTGAGATTTAACCCTTTTCACTCCACAGCCCTCGTTCTCCAGCTCACTGCTCATGTCATCCAACCTTAGCCACCAGCGACGGGCTAAGGGCGTGTACCTGCAGGAGAGTGGGGTAGGCTCCTCCATCAACCTGGCCCTCGAATGTGAGGCCAACGCCACCTCCACCCCTGCCACTGGCCGTACCAGCACCAGCACACTCTATTCCCAGTTCAGGAGCACTGAGAGCGAGAACCGGTGTGTGAGACATTATTTCTTTTAGATATTCTTTTTAAGTTTTATTTTACTCCAAATTATTTATAAATGTAACACAATATTTGCAAGTATATTCACATAAAATACAATGTGAGACTGTGTAATGATGTTGTATTCTTCAGGTGGGTCAACACCAGACGTTCAAAGGACTTCATCTGTAGTGATGAAGTCCTTTGAATGTCTGGTGTTGACCCACCTGAAGAATACAACAGAACACCTGCTGGACCCCCTGCAGTTTGCCTACCGAGCAAACAGGTCAGTGGATGATACAGTCAACACAGGACTGCATTACATCCTACAACACCTTGACCACCCAGGGACATGTGCTAGGATCCTGTTTGTTGACTTCAGCTCGACGTTCAACACCATAAAACTGGACATCCTCTTCTTCAAACTCTCCCAACTCACCCTATCTCCTGCCATCTGCCAGTGGATCACCAGCTTCCTGACATACAGAAGAGAGCAGGTGAAGCTGGGAGTAACAACTTCAGACATACAGTCTGTCAGCACTGGTGCCCCCAAGGATGTGTCCTTTCCCCACTGCTCTTCTCCCTGTATACCAACGACTGCACATCCAACGACCCAACTGTTAAGTTTGCAGATGACACAACTGTCATCGGTCTCATCCAAGAAGGTGATGAGTCTGCATATCAGCGGGAGATTGAATGGCTGGTGTCAGCTTAACACACTCAAAACTGTAGAGCTGACAGTGGACTTCAGGAAACACCCCTTACCACTACTGCTACCCCTGACATTAACCAATAGTCTCGTGGAGACCTTCAAGTTCCTGGGTGTCACCATCTCTCAAGACCTGAAATGGGAGCTTAATATCGGCTCCATCCTCAAAAAGGCCCAACAGAGGATGTATTTTCTGCGTCAACTGAGGAAACATGGCTTGCCACAAGATCTACTGAGGCAGTTCTACTCTGCGATAATTGAACTGTGCACTTCTATTACCGTCTGGTTTGGAGCTGCAACACAACAAGACAGGTGCAGATTACAGAGAACAATTAGAACTGCTAAAAAAATCTTTGGTGCTACTCTGCCCACCCTGCAGGACATGTACACCTCAAGAACCAGGAAACGGGCAGAGAAAATCATCATGGACCCCTCATACCCTGGACACAATTTATTTCAACTCCTCCCCTCCGGCAGACATTACAGATCACTGTACACCAAAACAACCAGACACTCAAACAGTTTATTTCCTCACGCCATCACACTTATAAACAGCTTATAATCACTACAGCATAAATGCACCTTACCATATAGATTTTATAATATATTTATCATATTGTACAGAAAATTTGTTATTTGTAAATATAACTGTATATTGTAAATAAAGTAAATTGCAATTTACAAAAGAGACACCATCATGCCAGAGCAAAATTCCTTGTGTGTGTAACATACTTGGCAAATAAAACAGATTCTGATTTTGATAGCCCAAATGATAAAACACAAAATTTTACCAAAAATACAGACCATCACAGTAAAGCTGTTTTAAGACGTACACAGACTAGCCATTTTATTAGGTGCACTAACGGTTTTCATATAGATGCACTCTAGATATAGTTCTACAATGACAGACTCTAATCCATTTGTATCTCTACATACTTTGTAAGCCCCATTTACTATTTTTATGGTCCGTACTTCATCTGGTAAGAGATATGTTACCAAAATTTCATGCTAATATCTTCAACTCTATCTAATGTCTTCAGAATGTGGGGACTAGGTGCTGATACAGATTCACCAACCAAAAAAGTTGCCTAATAATTATGCACATCTTGATATAGAGTGCTTACCTCTTTAGGCCACAGCTGCCACACCCTCCATCATTGCATAGATCACCCACTATGCTTAAAACCATTGAGCATTCAAGATTATCCAGCTTGGAGCTAGAGCCTAGGCCTAAAAGTGACACTATGGTCAAAATACTTATTGGCCTAATAATTGTGCACACAGGGTACATCAATAAAGTCTACTGATCTCTTTGGTGCAGTATTCCATTGTCCTGCTGTCATTATTTTAATAGAGCAAGTTTAAAAACTTTAAAGCACAACATTTTTGTGGAATCACACACATCTAAATCATTATCCACTGGCTTAAAAAAAAACTTCATTGTGTTCTTTTTCTTAGGAGCTTGGAGGGTACATTATATAAGAAAGGAGCACTGCTGAAACCTTGGAAGCCGCGCTGGTTTGTGTTGGACAAGACCAAACATCAGGTACAACTCTAATCCACACCAATGACTCCCAACTTGGGGTTTTAATAAAAAAAATCTGCTTTAATTTGTTTAATTAGGTTATATATATATATATATATATATATATATATATATATATATATATATATAACACTGTAAAAGTTAAGGAGACTGTACAACAAGATAAAAAAAAATCTAGTAACTCACCCATTTGCTTGACCAGTCTAGATGTTTCAGCTTATGTGTCTATTTGAGTGGAGGTCCGGGTTTCAGCCTTCCTTATCTTAGCCATGTATCTGAGTACTGAACATTTAATACTGTGTATTAAATATCTGTTATAATAATATAATATATATTGTTTTTTAATTTTACACATTAAACAGTTATTTAAAAACAAATACACAGAAATGTGTGGTAATTACAATAAATATAAATATAAACAATGTTATTTATTCCACCTAAAAGTACAAACCAGTTCTTGCTATTATAAAAAATGAAAAAGTCATTGATTCTGTTCCCAAACAAATAACAATACCCATGTTACACATAATTTTGTTTAAATAATAGCACACCTAATTTAAAAAAAAACATAAAAGCTATGGTATAAAGAACATGTGTAAATATTATATTATAAACTCCTCTTTAATGTTATAGTTATAGGTAAATGTAATGTAAGAATTTAATGTAAGTGCAGGTGAACATTACACCAATCGAACAGGATCCAGGACTGCAAACCTGTGCTGTTGTGTTTAACTAATTAAATCAAATTAGCAAATTAATTGTTTGGTTTTCTTTTGCTAATTTATTGAATACTGTGATTTGTTGGTTCATCTGCTTGGATGTTAAAATGTTCAATATTTTTAAATGGCTTGTTTGGAAAGTTGTTTTGTATTTCAAAACCAAGAAAACATATATTTTGATTGTTTAATGTATGCAAAACTGGCTCAATTGATAAATAAAGAAACTTGTTTAATGTTTGGAATTCAATGAAAGATTCTAATTTCAGTTCATCACTAGTTTCTTTTAAATTCAAAGTACACATGCTGAATTGTTCCCTGTTCAAATCATTTAAAGTATGGAGACTCATTGTATTTGTGTCTGCCATACATATCTTAATATCAAAGATAGTCAAACACATGTGATCCTAAGGGTAGAGGTTTAGTGATTTCAACCTTTCACCCGCTCTGCAATTATTGGGGCAGTCTTTTGAACAAGGCACTAGTGTGTAGTGCAGTCTCTAGTGCTGTTGTGTGTTCCTCTGTGTATGAACAGTACAGTATGCAAAATGGATAAGTTATCACTATCACTTTACTTAGTTGAGATACTACGACACAAGGCAGGACAAAGACTGCAAGGGAGTGATTGAACTGGCCGAGGTGGAGTTGGTTATTCCAGGCACCCCTGCCATGGGTGCTCCCAAAATGGCAGAGGAAAAAGCCTTTTTTGATGTGAGTAATTGCTTTCCTACTTTCTGTATAATTTTGCAACATGTTGTTAAAACCAAAGGTTGACCTAACTTTTCTTATTTTTATTTCTCAGCTGAAAACAACCAAGCGGGTGTATAACTTCTGTGCGCAGGACAGCAGTAATGCACAGTTGTGGATGGACAGTATTCAGAGTTGCCTATCCGACGCGTAATATAAACCGAACCTGTGTAAAAGCCAGATGTTCTTGTGTGTAATAGAAGGAAGCGTTTTGGGCTCCATGATGGACTGAAGGGCTCAGCCATTGACACTCAGCCCTCTCTAGCAGATAATGCAATGGTGATATTGTTCTTATAGGAAGTGACACCTCACCACATATTAGTGTTTTTGTTTAAGAAAATACTTTAAAACGCAAAAAAAAGAAAAACTAAAGTGAAAAATCTATGGACATTTTCTGACTTGTTCAACATTAGCCTCTAACCACTATACATGACTCCTGGAAGGTCTGTGTGGACTTCTTTTTCTGCATGGAACAACTCTTTCTTGCACCATGAGGAACTCTTCTACCAAACATATTAAAAATACTGCCATACTAACAAATGCTATGCAGGGGCTAATGCATGCTCATGAAAGAGCCTCCAGCAACAGTTAATTGATTTAAAATTTTTGTTTCTTGTGCATCTGCCTCTAGATCACTGTCAGTTCAACAGTCTCAGCTTAGCTCGGTTGCAGTGCAGCTGCTATTCTGCCATGTTATAACCTTTGTAATTTACCCTTTCCCGTCCACCCTCCCAATTACATGTGTGTTGCTCTCCACCATAACATGGCATTTCAGAAGGTTCCATACAGCATTTCAGTGTTCTTTGCTGTTACCAGTTTTAGTGTGTAATAATTTTCTTACAACAGACCCTATGACTAACAATCCCAATGATTAATAACAATGTGCTGGTTGGAGATTAATTGTTTACAAACCAAGTTTACCACTATTAATAGTTTGAATTAAATGGAGGCTAATGAAGAGCGGATGGACATGAGTGTAATGTATTATGTATAAAAAGATGTTAAATTCGTCCAAAAAACGTGTCTGAATCTGTGTCCTATTGGCTTTACAGCATTCAGGCTTGATGGTGTTACAAGCGATTCTACTTTTAGCTTGTTTATAAGGAGGGTTTTGGCACAAGATGTTCAAGACAGACTTATATCTAGTGTTGGTGGATCTACCAAAGTGATTTTTTAACATACATGTATCAGGTAAATCTAATTTATTCATATTTCATCACTTATGTATCACCTTTTTAGCAAAAGCCAACTAGCTGCCATATGCTACGTTTGATATACTAACCTATAGTCAGGGCAAAAGCACATGGAGGGCATTATGACATCTGTCTGAGTTATGGGCTTTAAATCCCTGCACTGCTGTAACACCATTGAAAAATATTCCTATCCACACACATTAGTTTAGCACATAATAACATGGGGACAATTTCATGTCTTCAGTTTACCGGACTGGCATATGGCATATACTGTTGGACCAAAAGAGAAGCACTGACAAATGTACAAAGGTAGAATGTACAAAAAAGACCCAGAGAAGTTACTGTACCAACAACATGAGTATAGAATTGTCAAAAATTATGAGATGGCTACACACGTTTTAATTTGTATTCTGTGTATAAGCAACTTAAAATAATTTTTATTACAACAGGGTCAATATAACACATTTTTGTGACGCAATATTTGTTTTAACTGAAAGCTCACTAAAAATCTTTTGTTATGCAGTCCTTCATGTAGGTTTAATGCTTTTTGTGTGACATAACATTTTTTTGATCCTAGCTGGTAGCCAAAGTAGCTTTTTTATATTTTCCTCCCCAAATGCAGAATTGTCTTACTTGGAAGTATTTCATCGTCATTACAATTGTCATTGTGTGTCTGGGGTTTTTTTAATAACAGGCGCAAATTCTGGACCATCTGTTTGTGTTTGATCGTGTAAATGATGTGGTTAATGGGTCTCAGGTCTCCACACATCACACAGCCCCTGCCATCATTCCAAACAGTGTTGCACTCTTTTTTTTAATGAATCCTGTACATAGATGTGCTTATGTCTGTTAGTCCTTTAGAAAAAACATCGATATAGATGGATTTTCGAAGATTATGTTTACCAAGGTTTTTCATTCATTTCTGTTTTGTGTTCTAGAGATAACTGTTGCATGCAAAAAAGCAACCCTATTATTATCTAAATAATACAGTCTTAAAAGTTTAAGATCATTTCAGCTTTATTGCTTTTTAAAGTGATAAGTTAAAACATTCAATCACATGCATATTTTTTATGTACCTGTTACCCATAAAACATGTTAATTGTACTTATGAATCTAAAGGAGAGTTCTGGTTGTAAGGTTCATCTCCTTGTTTTTATACTCAGTGTCCACATTATCTGTTCCATTCATCATATAAATTGACTTTTGTAGACAGTTCTACAGACTAGTCCATCTGCCCCCGTGCTTAGTTTGTTAACACCTTCACTTTGTTCTCTAATAGCAGTATAATATCCAACAGGACAATGTAATTTTTGGGTGATAAATGATTTTTTAGCACTGCAGTGATATTTTGCATTTTTCGTTTACTTTACACTTAATTGGACACATCTTTCTTTACATTGATGTAAAGAAGTAGTTTATTGTGTTTAATAATTCCAGCATTACATTTACATTTGATCATTTAGCAGACGCGTTCATCCAAAGCGACTTACAAGGTGAGCACAGGGTTAATCACAACATCCCTGTGGTAATAAAGGTTAAGGGCCTTGCTCAAGGACCCACACTGGTAACTTTTAACCACCAGCCTTCAGATTTTTGACAGATCCACCGTAATGTCAATTTCACTGCAGTGCTGAAAATCATCCATTATCAAATGATTGGATCTGTGGGGGTTCTGATGTTCAAAGAATAAAGTAAGCTAATGTACAGTACTGAAACCTATGGTGATTGTAAAAATTATCTATATAGTGCATATAAGTAAAAATACATCTGCAGTAACATTTGAACTTTATATACTGTTTATATTTGAGCAAAGCAATTGAACTTTGAGTTTCAGTCTACAGGGTATAATGTTCAAAAAATTTATTCAGCACAGCTACAGATCTAGCAGCTTTCAAAGCACTGGCCATCAAAAACTTAAAGCCAACTAGATCCACTACCATGATTGACAGTTAAGTTGGTGTACTATTTAATTAATTTGTTCTTGTATCTTCACTCACCCACATGGTAGAAATTGTCTTTATAGCACAATTATTTATTTTTATTACAGATTTTAATAAAACATCAGGAGACAAATTTGAGTAAGTGAGGCTTGTCTGTGCAGATCATGTAGTTAAATGCCACACTACTGCTTCCTTGTTCCTTGGCAGCCAACATGTCCACACTGTGATCTATATCGTTTCAGACAGTGTGAAGAGCAAGTGATTTAAAAATGTTAAAACCAAATCTCAAGAAAAGTCTTGAATACTTGCATAAAATGATAATAAAGAAAAATATATGCTGTAGAGGGTTTTTGTGTGCTGTTGCTTGAAGCTGTTATTTGGTTAAAGGTTTATTATTTATTTAAAATTTTATGCACAAGTCTTTTAGTCAGTGCAAAATAAGTTTATTCTTCTCTACATTTTAATTTGTCAAATTTTTTCTGGTAATTTATTTTTGTATATACAGTAATATTCATATTTATTTGTTGCTAATTTATTTAATATGAGCTCCCAAATAAGACAAGTCCTCCAAACTTTTAACTTTTAAATTAAAGCATTCAACATGTACTGTATTAACCTGACAATTTTTTTTTAGAAATCTTGTGAATGAATTCTAAATGATGTCTTTTTTCATAATGCTTTTCTCCTAGTTGAGTCAGTGACTTTGGGTCATATAGCAACAAAGGATAGTGGTTTGTTTATCTTTATAATTAAAGCATATGTTTATTTTTAAACTGCCCTTTAAAATTCACCCAGTGAATCACCCTGTGATATTTTATTGCAATACATCAAATCCATCTTCCAGGATGTTTGAGAACTTGTTTGACCTATAGTTATTTATTTTTGTTTTTTCAAATACATAATTTCTTCTGAGCCAAGTCCTTTTGTTAAGATATATTTTAGAGGACTTCCGGCTAGAGGACTTCTGGAGTAAGATGTGTTCTAGTGGGCTCTGCCTGAGTATTAATATGAATATATTATTTGGCCCCTTAAATTTACTTTACTTACACGTTTGTTATTACAATACACGTTTCCGTACATAAATATCTGTTTTGTGCGTAAAATGCCTCCTAAAACTAACAAAAGTGAAAGTTCCTCTGCGCTGCAGCACGGGCCTGCTGCTTCGGGGTTGACTGCGCATCCTGCCTCGTCACCTGGGCCTGCTGCTGGATGTTCGTGTCTTAGAGACGTCGCTAATTTAAAGCTGATCTCTCTGCATTACGCACAGATATTGTAGAGGTGATTAAGTCTGAGCTGCAGACTGCAATGCGAGTCAAATTAACCTCGCCTAAATCAGAGATGCAGGCACTTAGAGCGGAATTCTCAAACAGTATGGTGACGGTACAGACCGATATTATCCAGTTAAAAAGTTTGACTAAGGAAAAGGAGCGTTCTCTGTCCTGTTGCACCGACAATATTACAGCCCTGTAGGACAAGTTAGAAACCCTGACCTCCGAAGTATCCAGACTGGACAACCGATGTAAAGACCTAGAGGCCAGGTCGCGTCGCAACAACATCCGCATCGTAGGAGTGCCCGAGGAGACTGCCTTCTCCAGCACAGATGGCGTGTCCAAGCTGCTGAAGAATGCGTTTAAGCTCGAGTCTGCCCCGCTGCTTGACAGTGTGCACTGCTCCTTACAGCCCAAACCCTGTGAAGGCGAGCTACCTCGAGCTATCGTGGCCAGGTGCCATTACTACTCTGACTGTTCTGCTATCTTGCAGCGAGCCAGAGAGCTGAGGCAGGTTAAGGTGAACGACATGACCGTTTCAGTCTTTCCTGATCTCACAGCTAAGTGTGAGCGGGCTCGCGCAGCATTTAACGATGTCCGGCAGCAGCTGTGTGAGATCCCGGGGGTGAGGTTTGGTCTGTTACCAATATTTCGTTGAATTGCATATTCCGTTGAATTGCACTGAACTTAACATACTTATTTAATGGCTGATGTTTGTTTCAGCTTTAGTACTATACGTTGTTATTGGAATGGAAACGTTTACATTATATAACTACGATTTGGATTTTACTGTTCTAAATTTAAATAAATTTTTTAAAAAGGGAGACCGGAGGGTGTGTTCCAATTGCAGGGGAATTACACTCCTTAGCCTCCCTGGCAAAGTCTATGCAGGGGTACTGGAGAAGAGAGTCCAACTGATAGTCAAACCTCGGATCCAGGATGAGCAGTGTGGTTCTCGTCCTGGTAGTGGAACACTGGACCAGCTCTTTACTCTCTCCAGGATCCTCGAGGGTTCATGGGAGTTTGCCCAACCAGTCTACATGTGCTTTGTAGCTCTAGAGAAGGCTTTTGTCTGTGTCCCTTGGGGTAACATGTGGGACGTGCTTCGTGAGTATGGGGTACTTGGCTCCTCACTACAGGCTATTCAGCCCTTATATGTGCGAAGCAGGAGCTTGGTTCGCATGGCCGGCAGTAAATCTGACTTATTTCCAGTGAGGGTTGGACTCTGTCAGGGCTGTCCTTTGTCACCGGTTCTGTTCATAATTTATATGGACAGAATTTCTAGGCGCAGCCAGGGGATGGAGGGTGTCCAGTTTGGTGATCTCAGGATCACGTCGCTGCTGTTTGCAGACGATGTGGTCCTGTTAGCATTATCAGGCTGCGAACTTCAGCTCTTACTGGATCGGTTTGCAGCCGAGTGTGAAGCGGCCAGGATAAAAATCAGCACCTCCAAATCTGAAGCCATGGTTCTAAGTCGGAAAATGGTAGAGTCTCCTCTCTGGGTCAGGGATCAGATCTTGCCTCAAGTGGAGGAGTTTAAGTATCTTGGGGTCTTGTTCACGAGTGATGCTAAGATGGAGCGTGAGATTGACAGACGGATCAGCACGGGGTCAGCAGTGATGCGGATCCTATAATGCTTTGTTGTGGTAAAGAAGGAGCTGAGCCACAAGGCAAGGCTCTCGATTTACCAGTCAATCTACGTTCCAAACCTCACCTATGGTCATGCGCTTTGGGTATTGACCGAAAGAAAAAGATCGCGAGTACAAGCGGCCGAAATGGGTTTTCTCCGCAGGGTGGCTGGGCTCTCCCTTAGAGATAGGTCGAGAGGCTCGGTCATCCGGTTACTCCTCCGCGTCGAAAGGAGCCAGTTGAGGTGGTTCGGGCATCCGACAAGGATGCCTCCTGGGCGCCTTCCTAGGGAGGTGTTTTAGGCAAGTCCAGCTGGAAGAAGGCTCCGGGGAAGACCCAGGCGCGTTGGAGGGATTATATCTCAGCTGGCCTGGGATCGCCTTGGGGTTCCCCCAGTCGAGCTGGTGAAGGTGGCTGGGGCGAGGGAGGTCTGGGTCTCCCGAACCCCGGACAAGTGGAAGATAATGGATGGATGGATGGATGTTCTAAATTTTACCAGGGCCTTTTTATTTTGTATTGTGTTTACTTTGACGGAGTCCCTGAGGGTAAAACTTAAACTTAATTAGTCGTGAGTGTTTTGTTTAAAATGGTTCATACTGGAGTCTGCACTACCGCTTTCATAGTTCAGGGGTATAAGCCTTTGCAGTGTACTGTGGGGTTATTCAAGGGGACGGTTACGGTCACATCTTTAGTTTTTTTTTTCCTCTTCTTCTATCTCCTTTCCTAGAGGTCTAGTCTTTCTGCCACACATTATAAAACATGTATATGTCAGACAATTGGCAAATGGTTGGTGGGATACGTGATTCCAAGAGCCAAGTCACTCCTCTATTCAGTTCCTTAGCTGGCATGGGTAACCCCATTAAAATATCTAAAGTATTTTCCTATTTGAAGCATTTTAATCCTGATATTGTTTTTTTACAAGAACCTCATTTAAGAATTAAATATCATTTCAAACTTAGATGTCACTCTGGGTTTGACTCCAAAGCTAGGGGTGTTGCGGTTTTAATCAACAAAAGAATAAAATTTTCAGTTTCTAAAGTCATAGCTGACAAACATGGTAGATCACTTGTGATTATTGGTAGTTTGATACATAACCCAGTGCTGTTGGTCAATTTGTATACTCCAAATTTTGACAACCCTTATTTCATGAACAAGCTTTTTGAAAGTTTACCCTCCATAAACACACACACACTAAGTCTTGAAGGAGATTTCAATTGTGTTATTTATCCATCATTGGATCGTTTCAACCCTCGTGCTTTGAACCCTTCGCTTTTGTGGAATGGTAAAATGCCCAAAATCTGCAAGGCGTTACTACAGAGATGTAGGTTCAGCGGTGGGCTTGCACTTGCAAACTTTTAATTATATTACTGGTCTGCCCATTTTCATAAATTACTTTTTTGGCGTAATTCATCTGAGACGGTTTGGAGTAGACTTGAAGCTAATTCCTGCACAAAAACTTCATTGCTAGCTTTGCTTACCACTTCCCAACCTTCATATTGATAGCCCAATGCCCTAACCAGGGAGCTACCGTGCCCTACCTGGCTGACAGGACTGAATATGTTCTGCTAGGTGGGTGTAAGTCCAGGCAACTTCCTGTCATGTGTGGTGTTCCACAGGGGTCTGTACTTGGCCCAATTCTTTTTACCATTTGTATGTTACCTCTTGGACAAATTATTAGTAAACATGGGTTGTCCTTTCACTGCTATGCAGACGATACCCAACTTTACTTTAAAAATACACCAAGCTCCTCTGCAGCCCTGTCACACCTTACCATATCTCTTGAGGATATAAAGGCATGGATGAGCAGAAACTTTCTGCAGCTCAACAGTGGTACAACTGAGGCACTACTTGTCAGTACCCCACATCAAATAAATTCCTTCACTATTACTCAATTTACTTTTGATGGTCAGATAATCACTTTCTCCTCTACAGTTACTAATCTAGAGGTTGTGCTTGATCCACAGCTGACTTTTAGCACTCATATCAAACATCAGCGCAAGAACTCATTTTATCACTTTCGAAATATTGCAAAATGACGTCCTCTTCTGACCCACAAAGACGCTGAAAAACTTGTCCATGCCTTGGTTTCTTCAAGGCTGACTACTGCAATAGCCTCTTTATTGGGATTTCTGGCAAGGACATCCAGGCATTGCAATATATTCAAAACAGTGCTGCCAGAATCTTAATGAGGGTAAGAAAATATGAACACATCACCCCTATTCTGAAATCTCTTCACTGGCTCCCTGTCTCATCTCGGATAGAATACAAAATTCTTCTGCTTACTTACAAATGTAATGTCAAGTCCCATCATCATGTAATGTCATAGTCCCATCGCTCCTTCCGCCCCTGCACCTCCACGGTGAGAATTTCTAACTTGCTGCTTATTTCTCGATGTATCGAGTCCATGGTCTTTTTAAGTTTGTCATTATCCCCTTTACGGTCGGATTTGAGCTCTTTCGTGGCTTTCAAAAGGTCGGTCAATGTTACGTCAGTCCTGAATTGTTTCGGAATGGCTCGTTTTTAATGTTAGCTTCTTGTGGTTCTATTTACCTTTCGGCTTATTGTAGATCTCTCTTTACATGAATAACGAGTTTTGGCTATAAAATAACCGAGTTTAAGCTTGAGTGTCGCACACACGTCTGTCTGCATCCCGGAACCTCAAGTGTTCCTTAATTAGCTAATTATTTTGTTATTTTCATTGGTTGCTGTCTGTTTGTCACATGGTCTGGTTTCTGTTTATATTCTTTCTGTTTCCATTCCGTCATTAGACTGGCATTGTTTTGTCATGCGTTGCCTGTGATAATGTTTATATTGTTTTCTCTGGGTGTCGACTCAATAAATTCTACTCACTGGGTTCATTCAGCTCTACGGCGCTTTTCTATGTGGCAGCACGCATGACAATATTGTTTGTGGCTTAAGTCACTGTAAACTACCCTAAAAAACAGCACTTACCACATAAAGAAATACTGGTTAGAACTATTTCATGGTTTTAGTTGTGATGCCAAACTCAAAAAAAAATTTTCTTGGTGTAACTACTTGAATTTTTTCAATTTTTTTTTGATAAGTTGCCTGAATAATGCAAACAATAACGTATCCTAACTTGTTATCCACTAAATATATGTATAAATATATATATATAAAATCCACTAAAAAGACACTGCAGTTGGAGCAAGTGAAGTCAGACTGTAGGGTATTAATTATTCCACATCCATTTCATTATATCCTCCTGCATTAAGGAAATGAATGAGTCGCCTGAATGTGGGTTATTAGGTTAGTGTTAAATGTCTCAGAAGTTGAGTTTGGTTTTAGGATTGCCAAGCAATCCTAAACACAGATTTTTTTTCTCTTATGATTAAACAAGTATCACATATTTTTCAGATAAGATCACAGTGTGATCTTTTTGCTCTACTTCATTCTTGTGCTGCGTGTGCGTTGCGAAAACACTCTCGGTGCTTAGTCGCACATTCAGACTGAGTTCCCAACTTCTCAGTAAGGAAAGCAGCTATTGACTCTCCTAAAAGTTGCTAGAAGTTGTCGAAATGAAAAGAATATATATATATAGAGAGAGACTTAATTGTCTAATGTCTTAATTGTCTTAATTTGTGTGACAGGTGCCTTAATTAAATGTTCGCATTCGGAATTTCAGGTAATTAACTTCTATTGGTCATTGGTTTGTTTTTGTGCACGTGTTTGTGTATTTAGGTTCCGTGTTCCCCTTCCTCAGTGCACGTCGTTATTTTTATGTACACTTGCGTTTGTACGTCTTTTGTTTGGGGTAGTCCTACATCTTTAATAAATCCTGTTTTCTCTGCTACCTGGTGTGCCTGGCTTCCTTCAGCACGTTAAAGCGATTCGGCTCTGCACTTCTGTTGCGCAGCCGTTCTGATCGAGGTAAGCAAGCATGACAAAACGACGTGCCAGTAAAGTTGGTGAATCCAGGGCCCAGGTAAGCATTTTCTGTTTTTTTTATTTTATTTTATTCTGTCGTTGTCGGGGTTGCAAACCCTTGTACTCACGGCGCTCCCTGTTGTGTCCGCAAGTGCGTCGGTTTGCGGTGTCCGTCTTGCCTCGGCTGCATAATCGGCGCTAGCAATGCCAGTAGTTCTCCCTATCATGGCTGGGGTGTTCATGCCCCGTATTCAGCACTAGCCCGGCTCACCTTTGCGTGTCATGGCCAGACAGTGGTGGTGGGATGTGGAGGTGATGAGCCGACAGGATGGTGAGTCTTATGACTCGTTCCTGTCAACACACATCCTGCCACCCTATATCCTTCTCAGATTGCTGGACCTGTGGCCAGAGCGATTTCACCCCACGGCGTGGATCATCATCTCATAGAGGCTCCCGGCGGACTTCTCAAGGTGCACAATCAAGTGCGATCCTGTGATGTCTTCCAAATCCAGAAGCAGCTCCCGCCGCCGGCATAAAGCCAAGATGCAGCGCGTGCCCTGCACAGTTGCGGAGCCTGGTACGCGCGCTGCATGTGAGACATGTGCAGCGACCAAGCCGTGGAGTGCTGCGTCTGGTTTGGGGACGTTACCACTGTTGTCCGACGATGTGTGTGGCGTGAATATGCCAGATCCCCTTGTGTACCCTGTTCAGTCTGTCTCCTCCATGTCTTACTCCTCTGTGGCTCTGTCCTTGGGTCTGGCTGTGGGGGTTTGCCTGTTTTGTATACAGGAGGGCGATTCCGATGCGAAGGCTAAGGAACGGCGGACTGAATGGGCTGATGCGGCTGGCCAGACAGAGAGTGCGCTTCACACCCACACTCACGCCCGTAGGTACCAGCCCAGCCATCCAGCCATCACGAGCGTGCCATCCCAGCCACAGCCCATTGAAGGGAATTTAAAGATCTATACACAAAGTACTTGATGTTCAAGGGGATGTATGCATTTGATAATGAGATGGGGGCAATCTAGCTGGCAGCTGCTCAAAGCCCATGTCAAAAAAGACATCAAGTCTGGCGGATAAAGCTCAAGGGCACCGAGCGGTATCGAGCTCCCCAGATAAGGGAAGGAACGGAGTGTTGAAGCATCATCAGAAAAGAGAATTTCAGCATCTAAAATAATCCCAATTGTTTGCATGCTTCATCACAAGATCCAGGAGAAAAGCCAAAAATTAACAAATCCAACAGCTCTACAACTTAACTGGATCCAAGATTCAAGGCTCTGGGTTTTGGAAGTTCAGATAATGCAACCAAAGCAGTACAGAATTGGACATCCGAGTGCTGTGCTATAATTTGTTCAGCATCTTAGACTCAAATCAGTCACAGTCAGCCATCAACATCAGCAGGTCCCTCATCAGCAGGTCAAGCATCTCTTGTCAGTCAGGAGGATAAAAAAACTGTGGGATTTGTTTGACAGCAGAGTGGGAGAAACAACTCCGAGTCAGAGTGCTACTGCTGATGCTATTGTTAAGGTTCAACGATATCTCTTATCTCCAAATCTGCCCAGAGGAGAAGACCCTATGGATTACTGACTCAGACACTCTGCCATCTTTCCTCATTTGTTTTAATTAACAAAAAATACCTTTCAGTTCCAGCAACCTCAGTGCCCTATGAGATCACGTTTCTTAACAAAAACAACCGATTACTTGAAATGTTTAATAAATAAAGTATTGCACAAATTTCCCTACCTTGCAATGTAAAAAGAATGATGTCAGCTATATCAATCCACTGACTAACAGTGTATCATAATAAAAAATACATCTTGAAAATACATCCTGTTCTCTGCAAAATTATTTTTTCATGACTAAAATTTATTTAGGGACACAATATGCTAAAATTTAATGTCATTCTATACTAAAAAACACATTACTTATTTATTAAACACATTACTAACTTTTTATTAAGAAAAAGTTGCGATTTAGGCCCTGGATGCCCACTAGATATCCCTGTAGCATGTGATGTTTTGAACGTCTCGCAAGATCGAATAATTTTCCGAATCAATTGGTTCATTTGATTCAATCTCCCACGTGGGGCTTTTGAGATTATACTTTGGGTTAGTACAGGATTTATAAAACCAATAAATCCTGTACTGACCTAAAGTATAATCCAACAACTTTGGAATGTTGAGAGTGATGGTTGTCATAGCAATAAAACAAAAGTAACATAATTAGAGTAGCAGATCCATTGTGTCCAGTCGAAGCTCAGGTTGAGTTATGGAATGCTCTTGCGAATTGTCATTAGTCATTTAAGAATCTACAAATAAGTTGAGGTAAACAAAATGTGTCTGAACAATGTTAGACTTTTTACTGAAATATAATGTTGGTTTAAATATGTAGGCTGTGTTCAGCAAGCTACTTGTAAAATGTAGTGAGCTAAGCAATTAGTTACTTATATATATATATATATATATATATATATATATATATATATATATATATATATATATATATATATATATATATATATATATATTATAGCCTCCTACAGTAAGAAAGTGAATGGGTCACCTGAATGTTGTTTTTTTCAATTTGGTGTTGAACGTCTTAGGCGTCGATAACCGGAAGGTTTTGGGATTGCAAAGCACACACAGATAGATCTTTTTCTGAGATGATTTGACAAGTGTCATATATTTGTGTAGATATTTTCAGTTTAATCATGCAGGGAAGAGGTGGGGCTGCTTTTGTACCAATAGGCTCCCCTTTAAATTGTGACCCCTGAGAAAAAAAAGATTGCAAAATTACCATTCCAACCCTAGTTTGACTCTAAACCTCTATGATGAGGCGTGGAATACTAAACTACATAACTATTAGAAAAACCTGAAATCACTGACATAGCAGGTTATGCAGAATTGGCTTGGTGGGCAAGTCTTCAAGCGGCCAATGACGGTCTAGATCCCATCCCACCATCAAGTTAGGTCTTTTATTCAAAAACGAGAAACTTCTGGGGGCCACAGTGAGGTTAAGAGAGGCGCAACAGGAAAATGAACAACGAAAACGGATTATACAAGAATATTAAATTAAAAATAGACAATTACAAACAGATATATTTGGTTTACAAAACTGATTTTATAACTCTCAATTTTAATGCCATTTTTCTTAATTACAAAATGTCAATTATTAGTATTAGATTGTTTTTTGGTTCTCATAATTTTCAGACCTATTTTGATGCAATAATAATAGATTTATTCAGATTAATCAGCACGTTAATCAGCAAAAGATGAATTATTTCTGTTACTTTTAAATGTTGCTGTAAAATTAATATGATAGTATGATAAAAACTTATTTCAAGCATGTTGATAGATCCAGTTAGAATTCCACTGTAAAGGTGTTTCTATCTGTTTTCAAGAACTTTCAGACAACACTGCTTTTTTTCTTGATTACAGCTTATAAGTCATAAAATTGTGTGTTTTTTGCATAGATCAATGCCGCGTTGTCAAGTTCCTTCTCAGGACGATCTTGATGAGATCAGCCCGCAATACACCGGGGATGTAGAAATAGAAGGATTTTTGTGGAAGAGGGCCAGCAATATTTTTAAAACCTGGAAAAGGTTTGTGACAAGCTCAAAACTATAAATATGTTGGCTATAAATTTAAGTGTTGTTTAATATCATTTTTATTAAAAATTATTATTAAAAAAAACTTTAAAATATAGCAAGGAAAATAAGTATTTGATCACCATGCGGCTTTGCAAGTTCTCTCATTTAGAAATGATTGAGGGGTCTGAATTTTCAAGACAAGCCCAAGATTGCGATCAGCTCTGACCTCAGCACAGCACCAAGCCTCTCCAAGACAGAGCACCGAAGTTTGGTTGCTGCCTCTATTTATTGTCTTAGGACAGTTCTTTGGTCTTGGTAATTTTAGTAGTTGGAGTCTTACTGATTGATGTTGTTAAAGACACCTGTCCATCCCACAAAAACTGGTGCTTCTAATTTAGAATAATAAGTGGAGTTTTTAGAGGCAGACTAACCGGTCTTTGAGTGCCAGAATTTTTGCCGATTGGTAGATGTTCAAATATTTATTTGCAGCAGTAACACACAAACAAATTATTAAAAAATCATAAATTGTGTTTCTGGATTTTTTTTGTTAGAAAAAATTTCTGGATTTTTTTTGTTAGATTATGTCGCTCACAGTGGACATGCACCTAAAATTTCGGATCCCTCCATGATTTTTAAGTGGGAGAATTTGCAAAGTCGCAAGGTGTTCAAATACTTATTGTCCTCACTGTATATGAAACCCTATTATTGTTTTCTTGCCCATTTTTCTTTAATCCTTAATAAACAAAAGTTCTTATACCCACAATTCTAATTTTGAATGTATGTAAAGTTTTATTATATTGGTACAGTTACTGTATGATTCAGTACTTTTTACTTTCTTCTCTCTGCAGATGCAGTTTCAGGATTGTGCATGATCAGTTAATCTACTGGAGCAAATCAAAGGTCTTTTAAAAGTCTTTTAAACTCTACCATAAACAGTCTTACAAAAACATCAAAAACAAGTAAATGAACCTTACTTTATTTTAATGACAGAATCTTTAAGCCACCATGTTTTAGATCTCTTGGTGATAATGAATTGTTTTCTGTCCAATCAGCTTTTTAGTCAAAGAAAATTAAATATGTTCCTAAAACTGATCAAATAAAGTATTAAAGCATGAAAATGTTTTATCAGAAAGATGACTCTGTCATAATTGAAGATCTGAAACTGTGTTCATTTACACTGTGTGAGAAGTTCCAACGTCCCTTCTGCTTCAAGCTGCGTTCACCTACAAAGTCAGTTTCCTTCTATAATTCTCATTCAAATTTTCTTCTGTAGAATAAACATACAGTTGTACTGTTTATTTATTACAATAGGATATGTGATACAGGTAAAGTATATACTGACTTTTATATAAAGGTAAGCGTCTAAAGCAGGTGTTGGTGTGTGTGAGAGTGTAGGAAGTATGTGTTACAGGCTAATTCGGAAGAAACGAGACTGATATGGATCAGAATTATTGAAAGCATTATTCCTAAAGCTGGTAATGAGAGAGCAGTGAGGTCAGTATGCACACACATTCACACATGCAATATTATATGTTAATATAATTATATAAACATATAACGTTGAAGTATTTTATCTTATCCTTTGATTTTTGTTGATTCAACTGTGTTAGAGCTTTTACATTCAGTTGAAGGTTTTCTACATTTCTATCAGTGCTAACAGTTCATTCTATCACTTTTTTTTTTTATCACATTCACTTTTCCTCCTCTCTATTTAATCTGTATCTTAGTGGACAGGCTCACAGTGTTGAATTTGAGGCAGAACCTGAGGCTCTAGGTGAGTTTAATGCTACAGTCAGGTGGAACAGTCTGATCACACCAAAAAAACTCTTTTTTCCACTGTGATATGTAACCCTTTGTTCTCACTCCATCTCTCTTTCTACTTTATAATCATTAATCCATCTTTTATTTTCTTAATGTTTCTTGTAATTTTCACTGTAAGGTTTTTGTTAAATGTTTTGTAAATAGTGTGGGGTTTGATTCTATTAACTGACTCTGATCTGCTCCATGTTCTGCTGCTGCTGAAGGGTCAAGAGAATTAAATGATAATCCTCGGAGAAGGTGCCATCCGTGGAGAGGTCTTTTACATCTTTTCTTTAAAAAATACATTATATACTTCTACCAGAACGTTATACATTGAATGATCACCTTATGACACTCATCTAGTAGCACATCTGTCTTCAAATGTAATTTAAAGTGGCAACATGGAACATCTTTATTAAGCTGCAACTTGTGTCATTGGTGTTGTGCCCTGTTTCAATAAATAAATTTAAATAACATTTCTTTTTACAGATACCATCAATTCCCGGTACATCATAAGCCAGAGGCGACTTGGTAAAGGAGGCTTTGGAACAGTTTATAGAGGAACTCGGAGGTCAGATGGGAAGCAGGTAATCTTTAATTTGCAGTTTAATGACAGAATTTCTCCTGTTTGAGAGACTTCCATCTCTCTCATAATGTTAAAATTTCACAAATTTGTTTATTCCATGTTTCAACAGGTTGCTGTTAAGTTTGTGTGCAAGAATAAGCAAACCAATCACACCTATCTTGTAAGTAGACTTAAATGTTCAGGTTCAGAACTTTTTAAAGACCTGATAATCTGTACAGTTTTACTATATAGCTTAGTTAAATGGCTCAAATCCAAACACTGGAGACAAGATCTAAACAATTATCCTGCCTCCACTGAACTTTATCATTAGCATTTTGCAGGCCAAACACTGATTGCTAATCTAATAGTAAATCATAGTTCTTTAGACCAAAAAACATTTTGCCTGCTTAAGAGGACGGTTCTGCCTTGGTTTATGGGACACGTTTTTGCATGAGCTTTTTACAATAAAAATTGACAAAGTTTTATTTGTGTTATCTTCAATTCACTACTCACTGAACCTGCCAATTCAAACTTTTAAAATCTGGCCCTGACTTAAACAGTTTTACTGCAATCTTTCAACCTTATACTAGTAAAATTTAAACTAACCATCCATTATCTTCCGCTTTTTTCTATATTAGGGTCGTGGGGGGGGGGGGGTTCTGCATGCCCATCCAGGGGAGAATGTTTCGGACACTGGGCAGATACAGCCAGGACAGGGCTATCCTGGGCACACACCTACTCCCAGAGACATGCACACATACACACTCTATATGAGGCAATTTGGAGAACTCAATTGACTTTGATCCATGTTTTTAGACTGTGGGAGAAACCGGAGAACCCAGAGGAAACCCACGCGGACACGGGGAGAACATGGCAACTCCACCCAGATGGGGATTCGAACCGGGAATCCCTAGCGCTGAGAGACGAATGTGGTAACCACTAAGTCACCGTGCCGCCCTAAAATTAAAACTATTAGCTCTTAATTGAACTGTACAGCAGGTCATGTTAGTGTAAAGTCTCAGCAGATTAACGCAACCTCATGCTCTCTGTTATTAGCAAAGAAATGGCAACAGAGCACCTTTAGAGGTGGCATTGATGATGGAGGTGTCTGAGTCTCCACGAAGTGAGCACGTGGTGGAGCTTCTGGATTGGTTTGACAGGTTTGAGCGCTATGTCATAGTCATGGAGCTCGCTGAAGGCTACACTGACCTCCAACAATTCATTTCCAAAACCACTGTACCAGAGGACCAGGCTAAGCAAATTATGAATCAGGTGGTTCAGGCTGCACTTCACTGCTGCGATCGCAGCGTTTTCCATCGGGACATCAAGCCCGCCAACATCCTTATTAACCCCAACACACTCCATGTGAAGCTGATTGACTTTGGCTGTGGAGATAGAATTACCTGCATCCCCTACAACATTTATGCAGGTGACTTTTTATAAATCAGCCAGCAGATAAATTTCAGATAATTTTCATTGTGTTTCTCACAGTTCTTGGTTACTCTCCTTTCTTCAGGCACTAAGAAATATATTCCTCCTGAATTCTTGCTGTCAGGGGATTACTACAGTGGTCCTGCCACTGTCTGGAGTCTGGGTGTGCTCCTCTATGTAATGCTTTGTAAAAAATATCCCTTCAGAAATCGGAAGGAGATCGTCTACAAGGGAGTTGACCTTCCACTCAACCTGTCTGATGGTACCAACATAAAACAGTTGAACTACTTCAATGTGACCATAATTTTAACATGTTTTTAGCATAGATGTCTGATAACAATTAGCATTGTTGCTAGGCCACAAGATGGTTACTATCATATTCAGTATATTTATAAATAATATTCAGAAGCACAGAATGCTCAATGCTCAGAATGTCAATACAATACTCATCTAGTGCAGTTACACTGATGATGACTGGTTCTTTTTAAAAACCACAGGAATCAGTTCATCAGCTCAGAGTCATTCTGTTTACTTCGAACATAAAGCATCAGCAAATGTCCTAAGTGTAACAAGGTTCTGCTTAGAAAACCTTCAACTGCCTTCACTGCCTATATTTGGCCCTAAGTAGTGCGTATATGGTGTAAAACAAGCTCAGTTTGGGACTTGAATAAGTGTTAGCTTTAAAGAGTAATTGAGGGCTGCATTTAAAATAATTTCTCTTGTTTTTCTTATCCCTGCACACAGCCTGCTGTACTCTGATCATCAGCTGCCTGAATAAGAACCCTAAGTTAAGGCAGAGGCTAAAGAACATCCTCTCACATGAGTGGTTCTCAGTATTCCATTCCCCATCATTAAGAGGAGATCACACGGGCCTCTTGGTTACATAAACCTATAAAAAAAACCTGCTACTTGCATTTTTTTTTTTTCGTTTCTCAAGTAAAAAAACCTTGAGTAAAAAATCTGAGTGCTTGAGCATTTTTAATCAAACCCATTTATTATTTCCAATCCAGAATGTAAAGAGTAAGGAAACAATTACACTGTGAAAGACATCACTGAAGCTGTCCAAACCATGAAGCGTGACTTTGACTCAATAATTCAAGGTGGATGATGCAAATCAGTGGACAAATAGAACCATACACCCATTGATTGCCAAGCTGATGATGAAAAAGAAGTTGAGACAGCCAAACAACCCATCTGTCATGCCCCGGAAACACAATTGCTGATAAAGGATTCCACAAGTCCATGTACCACTAAAGAACCAAGTACAAATTCTCAATTAAATCACACTGCTAATTCATTTACATAATTTGGCACACCATCATCCTCGCTATAATCAGCGTCTCGCTTCTCTAATCCCAAGAAAAGATGCTGAAGAGGAGAGGGTTTTAGGTGATCATGTTTTAAGCAGGGAGAGCGCTGTATGACCAGTGACCTCACAGAGCCCTTGGATATCCTTGGCAGTAATACCACAGCGATCTGTAACTGCCCTAAGGTTGTGTACCACCACAGACGTGACCTTATAAACTTGCTGTTCTGTTAATGTGAATATATCTGCAATGGTTTAAATTTCTAGTTTTGGTCTGATCATACTAATTCAGTATGTGTTTTCAGTTTATTTCCTTCTCGCGCGGATGTTTTTTTCCTAAGAAGTGAAGGCACACACTTGCACACCTGTGAACTCATCAGCAAGTGAACACAAAAAAGTCCTTCACTTTCTCTGCAGGTTATATGAATGTATGAAATTGTCAGACAGCAACCAAGAAATCAGATCACATTCCTGTTTTGCTGCTCACTCTTGTATTCAGGTCTCAGGCCTTACTGAGACCAGGATCTGCCCAGAGAACTCTGCTACTCCAGCTGTCCTCTCAACTAATTATAACTTCTCTCAATCTCCTTGAATCTGCAAAAGAAGAGGTAAAACCAGCTTGCTTATTTCCCACAAATGGAAATGTATTGCCCTTATACTTTTATCTAACACTTTATTTTAAATTTCATGCACAGACCATCACATAACCTGTTGAATGTCATTTTAGATTTACTTACATGTAATCATTTAGCAGAGGCTTTTATCCAAAGCAACTTACAAATGACAACACCACAAGTCAGTAGTTAAGGAACAACCCAGCTACACTAGAATTTTCAAACCTGATCATTATCCTATCCTGAAACCCAATCCTTTTTTATATCAGGTGTTAATGATGCCAAATACTTCACCTTACGGGCAAAATTGGGAAGATCGTTCCACCATTTTGCAGTGGTGAATGCAATAGAGTGAGAATTAGCACCACAGTGAGGTGCAATCACCAGATGACATTCAAATCAAATCAAATCAGGTTTATTTGTCACATGTGTAAGATATACATGG
This sequence comes from Corydoras maculifer, assembly GCA_019802435.1. NCBI lineage: Eukaryota > Metazoa > Chordata > Actinopteri > Siluriformes > Callichthyidae > Corydoras > Corydoras maculifer. The sequence goes on along the minus strand of JAFMOD010001384.1, from coordinate 4,169 downwards.
TACAGCCAGCAGTCAAATGCTTTCCTGACATCTACACATAAGGTTAAATAAGTAAAGATAAAAAAAAATACATTTTTAGATAAAAATAAAAAGAAATATGTATGAAATATGTATTTACACTTTGCTATTTGCATATATTTTTAAAAAGAGAAACTACAATTATTGCACTATAACCGATGTCAACTAAAAGTTCTTTTAAGTGTGTTGTGCATATATGTGCAAGTAGTGCATTGCAGGGTTAAAAGTTTTCAGTGTTATGAAGGTGTGTGGGTGGGATTGTGTCCGTTTAGTCCTGGTTCAGTGTCCAAATCGCCATTCGGAAGAAACTCCTCATCCTCTCTGTGTTTGCCTTCAGGACATGAAAACGCCGGATGGCTGAAGTCTTCCACAATCTTTTTGGCTTTGGACCTGCTTCCTGTAGATGGTCTTCTGAAAGTGCTACTCGGATGGTGCGTTCGGCCGAATGTACCACCCTCTGTAGTGACCGTCTGTCCAGATGAGTGCTGTTCCCGAACAAGGTTATGATGTTCCCTGTGAGGATGCTTTCGACAGTGCAGGAGTAGAAATTCTGCAGGACCTTGGAGGGCAGCCTGAAGTCTTGTAGACGTTGAAGGTGGTAGAGACGCTGACGAGCCTTTGCAAGTTTGTTAATGAGGCAGGTCCTGCGTGATGTGAACTCCAAGGTACTTGAAGCTGTCTACCCTTTCTACTGCAGTGCCGTTGATCCTCACAGGGTGTAAGCTCATTTGTTTCTTGCTGTAGTCCACTATCAGCTCCTTAGTCTTGATGATGTTGAGTTGAAGATTATTATGGCATCAGGTGTGTAATTTCCATGTAGGCCCTCTCATCGTTGTTGGAGATCATCCCTACTACAACGGTGTCGTTGACAAACTTAATGATGGTTGTGGAGCTGGTGGAAGCCACGCAGTTACAGGTGTATAATGGGTACAGCAGAGAACTCACCCCTGAGGAACCCCAATGCTGAGAGTGTGGGAGGGGGAAAGGTGCTTGCCAACCCGCACTGTCTGCCATCTGTCCGTCAGAAAACGAGATCCAGTTACACAGGGATGGATGAAGTCCCAGGTTCTCCAGCTTGGTGTTGAGTGTGGAAGGGATGATAGTGTTGTGTTGAATGCTAAACTATAGTCCACGAACAGCATTCTAACATAATTATTCCTCCCAGTGTCCAGGTGAGACAAAGCAAAGTGAAGCAGGTGTGAGATGGCATCATCCGTGGAGCGGTTATGGCGGTAGGCGAACTATAGGGGGTCTAAGGAGTCCGGTAGTGAAGAAGTGATGAAGCCTCTGATCAGCTTTTCAAAGCACTTCATCACAACTGATGTTAGGGCTACAGGGCACTAATCGTTCAGGCAGGCTGGCTAAGATGTCTTCGGAACTGGAATGATGACAGACTGTTTAAAACTGTTTAAAATGGTACGACGCCCAGTGACAGAGAGATTAAAAATCTTGGTGAATACCGGAGTAAGTTGGAATGCTGTCTGGTCCTGCAGCTTTCCTGGTATTCACTACTCTGAATACTTTCCTGACGTCACTATCTGAGATGACGAGTGGCAGCTGTTCGTCGCGAAGATCTGCACCTGCTCTGTTTGATAGAATCAAGAAAAGTAACAGAGCTGATAAAGGAGTTGATGATGTGTGTAAGTGCTGGTGTGAAAGAGGAAGCAAAGGACTGAATAAGGTGAGATGGGATGGAATCAAGGGGGAAAGTAGTCTTGAGACAGGGGAGAAGGATGAGAAGTTTGGTTGATTGAATGTGTGAGATGTAGTGTTGGGGAAAATGGGGTTGCTAAGTGGGTTGGTTCAGGACCAAGTTTGAACCCACTCTGAACTAATTCATGTTTAGTAATTTTTTTTTTCAGTTTAAGAAAAGCATTAAATAGGTCAGTTGACACAACCAGAGTGGTAATGGAGGACTGCTTAGAGCACATGGTTAAGGCTAAGATGGTCCAGTGGGTGAATGGGGGACCTTTTGGGGTTTAAACCTAATTCTGGGGCAGTATAACTCGCTCTCTTTTTTTTAACTTACCTTACTTATTTACAATTGTTTACATTAACCAAAATTGCTTGAGGTGCAAAGCCCAGATGGTGGAGCTTGACAATATACAGTGTTCAGTTTGCAAAGTGGGTTTGGCTCAGGGGACTTTATGGATTGGAAATCCAATCTGAACTTTAAATTCTTGATTTATCTTTTCAATTTAAGTAAAACATTGAATAGGGCTGTTAGTACAATGAGAGTTTGATGAAAGACTGCTTAGAGATGGTTTATGGTTAAAGCACAGGGGGCTGGGTCTTGTCTAGTGAGTGGATGGGGAACCTTGTTGAAAACTGGTCAAAACCAAATTCAAAGGTGGAATTTTTTCATTTTTGTAACCTACAATATTTACCCACTTACTCACTTACAATGGTTAAGTTTAACCAAAATGGCTAGAACTACAAAGGCCAGGTGGTGGAGATTGACAATATACACAGTGTTCTGCATGAAAGTGGATCAGGGAAGTTTCTGTATAGGATGACTAATAGCCGTATTTAAAGAATCAAAAGAAACATTTCTTGGCAATCAAATCTTGAAGACAAATGGACAATTCAGCTGGTATTATACCCGCCAAAAATAATTTTGAATTTCAGGTGGAAAACCATTCACCACATGAAAGTGTCAAGTTTGAATTCAATGGCTACCCTCTTTTAACACTATGTCTGGCTATAGTTTGGTCATGCCCTACCACTTGCACATGGCTGCCTGGATTCTCAGTTGTTTTTGCTTGGACTAAACAAGATCAGACCTCTTCGATGTGTATGTAATCCTGAATACACATAAAATCAGCAAAAACTTTTTTGTGCGTTTTTTTATGTGTTTAATGTGAGTGTTTATATTTTTAATAATCATTGATTTATCTTTTGTCTGAATAATCCAGACAATAACATACCCCAACTTGATAGCACTTTCTGTAAAGTCCATTGAAGAAAGATACCACAGTTGGAGCAGGTTACTGAGAGATGTCCAGAAACTTGAAAGTATTTTAATTTTAAAAACATCCAGTTGCTTATTTGTGATAAAATACAAGAATCCAAAAATATTTAATTTGAAAGTAAAGTTTTTTTTTAATCATCACTTACCTTATTCATTGTGTCCAAAAACTGATGTTGTTGGCAGATTAGTCTGGAGACCAAGGCTTTTGTGATGGCTTTATAAATGTTCCAAAGAAGTCAACAATATGGGGCAATACACGGCCACACCCATACAATCAATTATCAATAGAACTGAGAATGCGTCAAAATTTCACCTGAAAGCACTTTACCATAATAAGTGGGAATGGTTGTATTCAAATTGCTTTGAAAGAAGCACATGTCTTGGAGCATTGAAATTCTTTTCTACTATTGTATTAGTAAGATGTTTAAATAATATTTGTTAATGAAATAAAGTTTGCATTATTATAACAAAAATGACAGATCTCAACGATCCTGACAGGAACCTACTTCTACTACTATAAAATATCTTAAAGTTTGCAAGACATTTGTTAAGTTTGGATCTAGAGTATAATATAGGTTCTCAGGAAATCTCCAAATGACTCCTAAGCACTCGTATATAGATATAAATATTGTTTTCTGGAGTTGATGCAAGTTTAAGACATGTTTAACAGAACAAAGGAAGATAATTGAAGTCAAAGTCACAGCCAATACTGCCCCAAAGAAAAGCACTTACATACAATGTATAAATCAGTGCCCTTATTTGAAGTCATTTCAGAGTGTTTAATTTTTTAATAATCATTATTTTATCTTTCGTCTGAATAATCCAGACAATAACATACCCCAACTTGATAGCACTTTCTGTAAAGTCCATTGAAGAAAGATACCACAGTTGGAGCAGGTTACTGAGAGATGTCCAGAAACTTGAAAGTATTTTGTTCAGTTTAGTTAAATACAGTTTAGTATTCAATAAAAGCTTTATATCATATATGTCCCAACTTTCTAGCATTGTTATACATGTATTCACAGCTGATACTGCCCCAAAGAAAAGCACTTGGACACAAAAAGTTTGGATCTAGAGTATAATATTGGTTCTCAAGAAATCTCCAAATGACTCCATAACTTCTGAGCACTCGTATATAGATAGAAATATTGTTTTCTGGAGTTGATGCAAGTTTAAGACA
>JAFMOD010001382.1:326258-331013 GCA_019802435.1 Corydoras maculifer | reverse complement strand
CCACCCACCCACCCACAGCAAGATATGCTTCTAAGTAGAACTTAATGTTATGAACGTGTTGCTATTTCACATTCGCAACAGATGCTTTTTGTGACAAATCAAGACTAAAACGGTGGAACCAACAACCTGGCAGCTTTGCCCCATCAGAAAAACATTTCCTTTGAGCAGAAGCCCAGTTAAACCACAAGCATGCTTTTGGAAAGGGGGAACTGCATGCAGTAAGAACATGCCAAACTCTTACACACTAGCACAGAATTAATTTCAATGAGCAATCTAAAATCTGGGTTATTTATTCCATTTAATTTCCCTTTGTACAATAACATAAGCATACATCCATAAATCAGTCTTACAGGTCTTTATATCACAGGGTGCAGCAGTATCACTACAGCATGTATGTTCTTCAGACTTTGGAACAATCACTTTGGTCGCACAACACTTTCAATTCGTCCGAACGACACACGATGTAAAAAATCTAATAAAAATCTAATAAATATGCACCGGCCATTTGATTTTAGGTCAACATTCCAGTAAATGCTGGGATAAATCGACCTAAACTCTGTGTAAAATGTCAAGTCTTCCCTCTGCAGCAACAACAACAACAACATTCTAGCGACAAGATTTTGGCGTATGTAGTATTCAGAGTATTCACAAGGTCGTACACTGAGGCTCTTTGTACTGGAACAGAAAAGGGCCTTCCCCAAACTGTTTTCCCAAAGTCTAAGCTGGCTGTGTGCTCGATTTCAAACACCTTTTGAATCGATAATGATTAAAAAAATAATAATAATAAATTTAAATAATTAAGAGGTGTCCTGATAGATTTGTTCACATGTTAGGGAAACCCCATGCCCATCCAGGGGAGAACGTTTCGGGAGCCAGGCAGACAGACCCAGGACAGGGCGCCAATCTATCACTGGGCACACACTCACTCACACACACACACTCTATATGGGGCAATTTGGAGAACTCAATTGACGTGATCCATGTTTTTGGACTGTGGGAGGAAACCGGAGAACCCGGAGGAAACCAAGACGGACACGGGGAGAACATGGAAACTCCACCCAGATGGGGATTCAAACCGGGAATCCCTAGTGCTGAAAGGAGAACATGCTAAACCACTATGGCACCGTGCCGCCCGTCCTAATGATCTATTATAATTAATTGATTCATTCGTTATCCTCTGCTTAATCCTCTACTAGGGTTATGAGGGGTTCCCTATGCCCATCCAGGGGAGAATGTTTGGGCGTTGGGCAGATAGACCCAGGACAGGACGACAATCTATCGCTGGGCACACACTCACTCACACAGACACACTCTATATGGGGCAATTTAAAGAACTCAATTGACCATGTTTTTGGACTGTGGGAGGAAACCGGAGAACCCGGAGGAAGCCCACGCAGACACGGGGAGAAAATGGAAACTCCACCCAGATGGGGATTCGAACCGGGAATCCCTAGAGCTGAGAGGAGAACGTGCTAAACCACTAAGCCACCGTGCCGCCACTATCAAAATAATAATAATATTATAATGTCATAACAAGGTCTTAATGATTTATTATTTTTGATTGATAAAGTAAACATTGTACGGCGTTTAGCAAAAATAATATAAAACAGATGAAACCTTCAGTCAGTCGGTTGTATGAGGACACATTTAGATTTAGCTGTTTGCTTCATCAGATGTTTACTGCAGCTTCATTTATCTCTTTCTTTTAGAAACCTGTTTCGGTTTGCAGTTTTATCATTTATTTTTTAAATACAGCTTAATGGCATAGTGTTTCAGTACTATATGATTTTAAAAATCATTTGAAAATGACGTACTGTCATAATACAGAGTTCCGTGAGGTTCAGTCAGAATGTTCACATCTACCGCATCACCCTGCCCCGCCCACTTTATACCTTTATTCAAGAGTCTGAAATCTGGAGCATCGCAGCTGAAGCGACTCTCAGTCCAGGTCTCTCAGGGTCTTTCCCGACTGGCTGGCATTCTTGCAGCTGTACAGCCATTTGATCACCCGGGCGTTGCGCTCGATCACCGATGAGCCCTGCTCTCGGGACCCTCTCATCTCCTCCTCCTGAAGGCCGTCGATGTCGCCGCTGGTGTGGGAGATCTCACCGTCCGACGTGGCCACGCTCACACTCCGGATTTTAGCTGCATTCATTATGAATATCGATTATTTCGTCATGAAAGTCAGTATTAATGTACATTTTTTTTCTTTTTTTTGTCATTTATGCTCCATGTTGGGACTTGTGCAAATTCTTAAGGTGAGGCATCAGGATATAAACTCTGTTTATAAATATAAAACATATGTATGCGCCAAAATATAAATTCATTCATTTATTATCTCCCGCTTTATCCCTTTATCCTCTATTAGGGTCGCGGTGGGGTTCTCTCGGGTGCTGGGCAGATAGACCCAGGACAGGGCGCCAATCCATCGCTGGGCACCCAAAATATATATATATATATAATTTAAAGTGACTCAGTGTGAAGTGACTTAGTAAAAAGCAGGAGTTTGGGAGTTTTTAACTGTTCATTTTGTTTAGTAGCCTGATGGCTTGCGGGTAAATAAGCCGGGTTTATAAGCCGGGTTGTTTGGCCGAGAAGCTGCGGAACCCTCTGCCTGATGGCAGTAAGGTCAACAGTCCATGTGCTGGATGACTGCTGTCCAGCTGGATCCTACGAATCTTCCTTGTGCTGCAGGTCTGGTAGATGTCCACAATAGCAGGGAGTTTATTCCCGATTATGGACTCGGCTGTCCTCACCACCCTCTTCAGGGCCTTGTGGTCACAGGTGGAGGAGCTACCGTACCAGGTGGGTACCTTACCGTACCAGGGGGTTTTTCAAGGTGAATTTACACTGAAGCGCACCCTGTGTTTATTTTTTTTTAACTTAAAGGTAAATTTGAAAACCATTTTGTTTTAATTTTTGTTTCAGAATTAAGGTGCAATAATGATATAACCCCATCCATCCATCCATCCATCCATCCATCCATCCATCCATTATCTTCTGCTTTATCCTCTATTTGGCCCATCCATGCCCATCCAGGAGAGAATGTTTCGGGCGCCCAGGACAGGGCGCCAATCCATCGCTGGGCACACACTCACTCACACAGAGACACTCTATATGGGGCAATTTGGAGAACTCAATTGAATTGATCCATGTTTTTGGACTGTGGGAGGAAACCGGAGAGCCCGGAGGAAACGGGGACACGTGGACACGGGGAGAACATGGAAACTCCACCCAGATGGGGATTCGAACCGGGAATCCCCAGCGCTGAGAGGAGAACATGCTAAACCACTAAGCCACCGTGCCGCCCTGATATAAACCAGTGTTTTAAAATGAAATGAAAGATTCTTACCGTAGGAAAGATCGTGCTCATCCGAACGGGAGGAGAAGTTCTCCCTGCCCAGGTTCTGGATCACGTCGTCCTCCAGTCCGCAGTATGTGAAGAAGTGATCGAAGTCGCCGATGCATTTAGAGTAGCGTGAGCTGATATCAGAATGTGAGCGCCCCACCGATTTCCTGGCACGTTCTGGTTCCGAATCTTCCTCCGTGCCGTCCTGACCTCGTCTCATTACGGCCTCGCGCTTCTCATCCTCGTCCTCATCCTCGATCTGAGTCCCTTCCTCGTCAAATAAATTTATCTGCACCAGCTGCATTGTCCTTTCACTGCTTTTACCTACAGAGCATCACAGTTAATACACTCCTCTTATGTTGTAAATATATTTATTTATTAAATCATTAATAAGTGTCTAGGGATTCCCGGCTTGAATCCCAATCTGGGTGGACTTTTTGTGTTCTCCCCGTGTCTGCGTGGGTTTCCTCCGGGTTCTCCGGTTTCCTTCCACAGTCCAAAAACATGGATCAAGTCAATTGAGTTCTCCAAATTGCCCCATGTAGAGTGTGTTTGTGTGTGTAAGTGTGTGCCCAGTGATAGATTGGCGTCCTGTCCTGGGTGTATCTGCCCAGCGCCCGAAACTTTCTCCCATGGATGGGCATGGGGAACCCCCCTGCGACCCTGATAGAGGATAAAGCGGAACATTTCGGGCGCTGGGTAGATACACTCAGGACAGGGCGCCAATCTATCGCTGGACACACACTCACTTACACATACACACTCTATATGGGGCAATTTGGAGAATTCAATTGACCTTGATCCATGTTTTTGGACCGTGGGAGGAAACCGGAGAACCCGGAGGAAACCCACACGGACACGGGGAGAACATGCAAACTCCACCCAGATGGGGATTCAAACCGGGAATCCCTAGCGCTGAGAGGAGAACACTCTAAAGCACTAAGCCACCGTGCTGCCTTTATTTAATATAAATTTTATTAATTGTTTCAAGATACAGCGATGGATTGGCGCCCTGTCCTGGGTCTATCTGCCCAGCGTGCGAGACGTTCTCCCCTGGATGGGCATGGGGAACCCCACCGCGACCCTAATGGAGGATAAAGCGGGAGATAATGAATGAATGAATGAATGTTTCAAGATAAAATCTAATTTTAACTTGACTTTTCGAGGATCCAGCTCCGTATCACACACTGGGCTCGATTCCTGGTGGGTTTAAAAACAATACTTGCTGGAGATTGCAAAACAGACTCCAGGGAATGTGGAACTATGTGGAACTGGAACCTTAATGAGAAACGCACTTCTGGGTTTTCCGGTTCGGAAGACCCACACAATCCAGCACTTCAGGTTTAGCACGTTCTTCTATTCAACCCCCCCCCCCCCACACACACACACACACAATGGACAGCTGA
>JAFMOD010001382.1:318758-323758 GCA_019802435.1 Corydoras maculifer | reverse complement strand
TGCCGGTACAGGGTGTATTCTGATGTGGGGTTAAACCTTTGTTTGAGTGCCTTGTTTTCATGACGCAAAACATAATTGCCTCCTCGTGCTGAGTACCACGGGCGCATTTGAAGATAAGTATCTTCCTCTAACGTGTTCTTTTATCACCTGAAGTGATTCCCTCCCACAAACACAGCTTTGATCATCATACATTCAAAGATTAGAGTAATCAAATTCAGCAGAGAGGATGAGTCAGGTGCAGGGACCGGAGCGGGCTGGGTGTCGGATGTGCACGAGTGGCTTTAAAAAAATCTGGACGTCAAACTTAGCGCGGCCTGCCATCAGACAGCATGCTGTCCAGCGTTATTACGGTTCCATAGGGTACTCGCTGTGTCAGACAGGATTGCCCCTCTGCCCCTCTACTTATTCAAAGTAGGGTTCTTATACCCGTTTTGTTCAAAAATCCCAAACTTTTCCCCCCAAACCCAGGAGCTCAGCCAAATCGTGGCAGATGTTCAGATCTGGCTTTTTCACGCTGAGCCTGGAGCAAAAGCTGATATAACAGAAGGTGCCAAAAGGTTCTTTAGAGCAAACAGTATCCATAAGGAACCTATTGACTTGCTGGCTCATGTTGGTGACACGAAGAAAGAGCAAACAGCGAGTTCTGAAAACAAACTCAAACTGTGTGATCTCTTTATAAAATTCCATTAAAGTTTAAGTTTCGAGTTTATTTAAGCGAGCTGATGTTATGTTCCAATAAACGGTCATAAGTCGGCAGTGTGAGTACAGGAAAAATCATCAATGGTGGGCAACCACGAATGATGAGAGAGCTCTGAGGTCTCAAAGATCCAGCTTCGGTATATAACCCTTAGGTGGACTGTCCTTCTTCTGTGGGTGAGTGTGAATGGACCTTCCATATATGGTGGGATTTTCTGAGCCCCCAGTCCCAATTATACATTTAACAAATGTTACTTGCTCCCTAAATCTATATTTTCACAGGTCACCCCCCACCCCCCAAACTTTCTGAGTCCTTCTCACGCTCATTCGACAAGTGGTCATTCCTACAATTTACACACTCAACCCCCACATGGTCATTCCCTCTGCCATTCAGCAGTTGTTTACATATCGTTCATTCATTCATTATCTCCCGCTTCATCCTCTATTAGGGTCGCGGTGGGGTTCCCCATGCCCATCCAGGGGAGAACGTCTCGGGCGCTGGGCAGATAAACCCAGGACAGGGCGCCAATCCATTGCTGGGCACACACTCACTCACACAGAGACACTCTATATGGGGCAATTTTGAGAATTCAATTGACTTCATCCATGTTTTTGGACTGTGGGAGGAAACCGGAGAACCCGGAGGAAACCCACGCAGACACGGGGAGAACATGGAAACTCCACCCAGATGGGGATTCGAACCGGGAATCCCTAGTGCTGAGAGGCGAACGTGCTAACCGCCTGTTTACATCGTAAATTACAAAAATAAAGGTAAAACAAAGGTAAAAGCATTCCAAAGTTGACCAAACCTTTCAAATTGTACAATTCATGTCTTTTTTATGTTCAATAAATTCCAACACTGAGCACCAGTGGCAAGAAAAAACCCATGTGTTTATTTTTTTTGTACAAAACCTTGTGAGTGGCGAGGCAGCGTTGACAGGTGTTTAAAGGGTAAGCACAAAACCACTTCTTCGTTACATCCATCCACTTATGGAAGTTAACTCTTGATAACTCTTATGGAAACTCCACCCAGATCGGGATTCAAACCTGGATCTCCAGCACTGAGAGGCGAACATGCTAAGCCACCGTGCCGCCCCACCTTCGCCACACGACGTCTTTTTGTGAATCTTTATTCCATCTTGATGTTTGGGGTCTGTCACGAGCACATGTTCCACATGTCACAGCCCGCCTTGAGCAATGAGGGTTATGGGCCTTGCTCGAAGGGCCACATGGATAACCTTAATGTACTCTGGATTTGATTTTACCATCACAGTCATGTTTTATTAAATTTAAGTTTTATAATGTTCAAGTTTCTCTCTTGACATGCTCATGATTATTGGACGCACAGACACGATTATTCATAAAATATTTTTTCATTGTTTAATGTGAATCAATTGCAGTCACAAAGTCTGAAACCCATGAACGTCAACAAATACCGAGGTTCCTCCCTTTGGATGTCCTTCAGTTAACGTTTCGTTGTGTCTTCACGTCGTAAGATTTGCCTTCAGTTGTGCAAAAGAGTTCAGCTGAGTTCAGATACCTGAATAATGCATCCATGTGTTTGCCCCAAAAACCTGTTGTGGGTTTATTAGCCATTTGTCTCTGTGATGCTTTTTGATGGCTTACTTTACGCGTATAAACACCTCTTTAGACCACATATTGCGCTCCTATTAACAGCTACCAGATGCAAATTTAACACTTCGGATTAAATCCAGTCGTTTTATCTCTTTCATAAGAAATCAAGGAAACGACGGAAAATTATACACCAGAGGCCACGAAACTCAGTCAGTTACTTTGGAGCATGTGTAAAAACAACTGTTTATATTTTTAATTCAAGCTAAAATCACTTTGATTACATTTCATCGCTTCATTTTAGATCCACTGTGCAAACTTATGATTTAATGGCTCACTGTTAAACTGCTAATGCAACTTACTGTATAATATAGCGGGCGTGTATATGAATACACCAGTGATTAGGGTGTTGGCCTAGCAATCTGGAGATTGGGGTTCAAACCAAAATTCACCGAAAGTTATCAATCTGGGCTCTTAGGTGAGGCCCTTAACCCTGAAAGTGATCGAGCAAAATAACATAATGTAATGAGATCTGAAATGTCGTATAAATATGTCAATATGTTTGTAATCTTGCTCAGTGATAGATTGCCCCCCTGTCCTGGGTATAACTTCCCAGCGCCCGAAACGTTCTCCCCCCGCGAACCTGATAGAGGATAAAGGAAGAAGATAATGGATGGATGGATGTTTGTAATCTATCAACCCTCATTGCTCCGGAGATGCTGTGTCATCAAGTTGGAATGAAGGCAAGTCCCTTTTGGATTAAAAAAAGTGTCTGCGGATTAGATTAGATTAGATTAGATTAGATTAGACTAAGAAAATACACAGAGAAGCAAATCTGTGACTAGAACAAAGAGATGTTCCAAAAATTGGCTTGTGAGTTTAAATTGTATTAAATGGTTTAAATTGGGTAGACACAGCAATTAGTCTATACAAGCAACATAATGCTATAATAATAAATTATGTGATAAGTTTTTATATAGAGCTCTTGTTGAAATTAGGCATCGATGTCAAGATGTTTATAAGGTGGAGGTCGGGGCTCTGCTGCTGACGTTCCTCCAAACTCAACACGTCGAATACTTATGGCTCTTAGTTGGTGCACAGAGGTAAAGTCATGCTGGCACAGGGCGTGGCATTCCCTAAACAAAGCATGTAATCGGTGGAAATGTTGTTGCGTGTTTTGGTGTCAACAATATACTTCGCTCCGACTTCACAGCGACAGGATCTTACAAATGTCTTCTCGTATATTATTAAATTCTTCCATATGGCCCACCCTCGACTCCGCTAAACGGCCGCAGGAGTACAAGTGAAATCTGGATATCTGTATAGTGCAAAGATGGAGCGAACTGACGAGTCCAATTAGGTGGGTCTTCTCGCCAACCTAACGCGGAACATATGAGGACGTCGGGCTTAGAAAGAAATAATTATAATGTCCGAAAACACATGACTCCACACAGTCCTGAGAAATGATCCACGCCGACTAGAAGTAGAAGTGTTTTTTTTTTTTTTTTTTTGACAAAACGTCTTTAAATCCTTCACGCCTGCAACCCATTTGCTTTTTCATTTTTACAGTGGCATGATTCCGAGCGAGCGGTTTATAAGCCAGGAGCAGCGAGTATGTTGCACGTCCCGATGGCTGTCATGTGATGAGTAATCTGACAGGACAGGATGCAATGACCTTAACAAGTGCAATCTCTTTCGATAGAAATCCACTTGGCACCTCTTCAGCGTGACACATCTGTCAATTAAAAACATCATAACAGTGAGGATAAAATTAAAAGTGGTACGTCACAGATGTCTGCTATCTGACGGACAGTGTGCAGGTCAGCGCACCGTACCCGGGACCCCGCCGTGTCCTCTGCACGATCTGTGGCATAACTGCACAGATTTATTTCATCTTGCGAACCTTCACTAAACTTCTACCCGATTGGTCATTTCTTATTGACCGTTCTCACTGAACTAGTGAGTAAATAATGACGGCATCGTAATAGTTGCTTTGAACAATATTTCAGACAATAACAAGACACCCGAGCGACATACTGGCTCGGTGTTTAGCACGTCTGCCCCTCAGCTCTGGGGATCCAGGTTCGAATCTTGATCTGGGTGGTTCTCTCCGGGTTTTTTCCGGTTTGCAAAAAGCATGAATTTAAGGTCAATAGGTTGTTTTAAATTGCCCCTATACAGTCTAGTATGAGTAAGTGAGCAATGGATTGGCGCCCCGTCCTGGGAGTACCTCCCCAGCTCCCGAAACGTTCTCCCCTGGATGGGCATTGGGAACCACCCATGACCCTAGTAAAGGATTAAGCAGAAGATGAGATGAGATGAGATCACGACCATCCATCCATTATCTTCACCTTTATCCTCTATTAGGGTCGCGGGGGAGGGGGGGGTTCCCCATGCCCATCCAGGGGAGAACATTACGGGCGCTGGGCAGATACACCCAGGACAGAGCGCCAATCTATCGCTGGGCACACACTCACTCACACAAACACACTCTCTATGGGGCAATTTGGAGAATTATAAATAATAAAGGCTGCATATTGGGACACACCACATGAGGCTCGGCTTTGGAGATGTTCTGACCCAGACCCAGACGTCCAGCCGGCCCAATTCCTATTTTGTGAAACTGATAGGTCAACCATTGTTTTTGACAGTGTTTTTGCTTCATTGCATTAACTCCCCATGTGTGCAGGTTATAGTCATTAAAACTCCCTTTACACTTATTAATCCATCCA
>JAFMOD010001382.1:295450-316658 GCA_019802435.1 Corydoras maculifer | reverse complement strand
TGAGTTTATTACGTCACGACTGAGTTTATTACGTCACGACTGAGTTTATTACGTCACGACTGAGTTTATTACGTCACGACTGAGTTTATTACGTCACGACTGAGTTTACTCGATATTGTGTACATTTAAAGACTAGGGAAGTGTATTTCTTAACAGTAGAATCACCGATTGCATTCATTTAAAAGTCATTGTGATTTAATTGAATGTAAATAATTCTGTTTTATAACATGGGCGGCAGGTGGCGTAGTGGTTAGCATGTTCTCCTCTCGGCGCTGGGGATTTGGGTTCGATGTTTGCAGATGTTTTCCTTGTGTCCGTGTGGGTCTTATCCCACAGTCCAAAAGACATGGATTCAAGGTAAATTGAATGCTCCAAATTGCCCCATATATTACAAATAGTGTTTGTTTTTGAGTGTGTGCCCTGTGATGGATTGGCGCCCTGTCCTGGGTGTATCTGCCCAACGCCCTAACCCTAATAGGGGATTAAGTGAAAGATGGCTGAATGAGTTAATAAATAATTGTTTTGGGTTTCTGCAAATGACATGGCACTCGCTGTTCTTTAATCTTGGTGGGTGGGGGGAGGGAGGGAGGGGGGGGGTCTATGGACGTTAGCGCTGAAGGATAATCCTGTGTGAGTTACTGAGATCAGAACCCTTGCCCCGTGTTCTACAGTCTAATTAATTATAGAACAGACATTGTGCTGTTATCTCTACAAACAGAAACTCTATGAGGGTTTTGTAAAGTGGGTGCCACAAACCGACTCGCAGCCGCGTTCAGAGCGAACATTCATCACTATGATCGTAAGGTTAAGATGTTTAAAAAAAAAAAAAAAGCTTTAATAAAGTTATTACTTTTACTAATAATATTATATTTAATGACCTTTAAATACGTATATGTGCATTTTGGATGACCTTAAAAATGACATATTTTTAAAACACACACACTTGTGTCTATTTATATATATATATATATATATATATATATATATATATATATATATATATATATATAATTTTTTCATTCATTCATTATCTTCTGCTTTTATCCTATATTAGGGTTGCGGGGTGGGGGGGGGTTCCCCATGCCCATCCAGGGGAGAACATTTCGGGCCAATCCATTGCTGGGCACACACTCACTCACACAGACACACTCTATATGGGGCAATTTGGGAGAACATGGAAACTCCACCCAGATGGGGATTCGAACCGGGAATCCCTAGCGCTGAGAGGAGAACATGCTAAACCATTAAGCCACTGTGCCGACTTTTATATATATATATATATATATATATATATATATATATATGGTATGATATGATATGATATGATATGGTACTAAAATTATCCATGTTTTTGTGTGGTTTAGGAAATATATGTAGGTCTCCGATTGCGGAGGCTGTTTTTAGGAAGATGGCCACAGACAACGGTGTAGTGGACAAGGTACAGATTTGACCCACATCACACACATCTGCTGCTTTCTTTGGAAAGAGTGAACATCTCGAAGTTGTGCTTTAACAAGGTGGTTTGTTAAAAAAATTCCTTTTCCAGAGGAACGTGATAAAGTTTTCACACACACACACACACACACACACTGATTGAATTTAGCACATGTGCCCGCAGCGGTGGGCAGCCCTGTGTACGCCCCTCGGGCAGCAATCGAGGTGCACTTCAGTCCTTGCACTTGTTGGGACCAGGAATGGAACCGGGATCTTTAGGCCTACGACTACGTTTAAGCAGTAGAACGTAAACGAGCATCGGTTCTCGTGAGTAACATTACGACTTTAATGCGTAATAACAATAACACACGACGACGTTAGGTTTTATTCGATCGGTGGTTTGCCTCCACAAACACAAAGAATTATCTGATTGGTCTGATCCGTTGCCCAGCAACAGAATAACCCACAACAACCAGATAGAAGTTTGCAAGTAATTGTATACTTCTATTAACCATTCATAATTTAACTCCAATTTTATTTCGTGGCTCACATTTGAGCTCCATGTTCTGTACGGCTTATTCATTATTTAGATATCAGGTCGCTCCTGAATAAATGCGCCTGAGTAAATGTTATGATGTCAGAACTGTTAATGTGTTTGCACATTTTTTTCGTAGTTGCTATTGCTTCTCCTCGATTTTGGAAACACAAATTTAATCAAACATGAAATATTACATGTGCAGTTACTTTCGTACAGCCGCATCTTTTTGTTCTACCCTGTTAGGTTAAGTTCAGTGAATAATTAGTGACCGTACATTAAATACTCGCATGCTTAATTTCACATCAATTAAACATGAGGCCCAAACATCTGTATCAAAACCTGATGTCCGTACTTTCGGCGGTCCTCAAAACGTTTCCCTTAATGCAGCGGTCAGAATGCGAGTGATCTGCGATCACGTCCTGCACCCGTCTGGGGGAAGCGTAGACGCGCTTTCTGGACCCAAATCAACAGCATGTCATGTTCAAGCTTCATGTTTTAAACATGTTCAGGAACAGATTAAGATGCAGGAAGCTGTGGAGTCAGGAATAGATTATTACAGCAGATGGGAAAGGATATCAAAAATATGTGGACACCCTTACATTTTAAGTCTTAAACTTTATTAATTAAATAAAATAATAATAATAATAATTTCGGGCGGCACGGTGGCTTAGTGATTATCACGTTCGCCTCTCAGAACTGGGGATTCCCGGTTCGAATCCCCATCTGGGTGGAGTTTAATCGTATCATATAATCATATATAACAATTTACAATAAATCCATGTGTTTGGACTGTGGGAGGAAACCTATGCAGGCACGGGGAGGACATGCAAACTCCAGCCCGATTGGGATTCCAACCCGGATAAAATTTTTTGGGAGTATTAATCATATTGGCATATTGTAGCAATAATATTCCACTTATCTTCTACCAGGAGGTCTTCCTAGGGCCCTAATGATAGGTGGGGAGGGGTGTCTCATGTAGTAGTACTCTATATCCCCATCTGAGAATCCCCATCTGGGTGGAGTTTCCATGTTCTCCCCGCATCTGCGTGGGTTTCCTCCGGGTTCTCCGCTTTCCTCCAACAGTCCAAAAACATGGATCAAGTCAATCGAGTTCTCCAAATTGCCCCATATAGAGTGTGTCTGTGTGAGCGAGTGTGTGCCCAGTGATGGATTGGCGTCCTGTCCTGGGTGTATCTGCCCAGTGCCCGAAACGTTTTTCCCTGAATGGGCATGGGGAACCCCACCGCGACCCTAATAGAGGATAAAGCGGGAGATAATGAATGAATGAATAATAATTTCATTATGAACTGTCCTGCGCGATAAGGACCTCTAGACCCGGTTTGATTTAGTTGGTTCTCTAGTATTAAACATTTTTGTTCCCATCAAGTCTGTAACCTCACCGAGATCCAATTACATGATCCAAGACGTAAGTGGGCGTCTAACAAGCTCCTAGTTAAAAAAATATTTACCATAGAATTTAAACTTCCCCATTTTAATACCCACACCCCTAAAATACTATTTATTTCTCATGCCCCTACACCCAGGACACACTATATAGGGGGGTAGTTTAGAGCATTCTATTCTCCTTGAATCCATGTTTTTGGTTTGTGGGAGGAAACCGGAGAACCCGGAGGAGACCCACACTGACACGGGGAGAACATGCAAAGCACCCAGATCAGAATTTAAACCACTACACCGCCGTGTCGCCCGACTTGTAAAGCATTTGCAAAATGCCCCAATGTTACGGAATGGAAATCAAATATGTAAATTAAGCAGCTATTAATAGAAACGTGACGCTTTGATGTCCACATGTTTTTGTGTATCACAAGTTCATATGAGTCACCTGTAGGATGATGTCACGCCTGTACTGCTGTGCTCTCTCCTGTGTGTGTGTGTGTGTGTGTGTGTAGTGGAGTATAGACAGTGCGGCGACCTCAACCTATGAGATTGGCAATCCGCCTGACTATCGCGGCGCAGCCTGCATGAAGAAGCACGATGTGCCCATGCGCCATGTGGCTCGCCAGGTACGATGAGCTCCATCATGATGCTAGTTCCCCTGTGTGTGTGTGTGTGTTGCAGTGGGTTATAGATTCCGGGGCCACGTCGGACTGGAATATAGGCAGCTCACCGGACACGCGTGGTCTGGCTTGCCTTCGGAAACATGGCATTGAGACCGATCACAGGGCACGACAGGTATCGGCACTGCGATCACTGTATGCGTGTTCACAACCGCCCGGGGTTTGGATGCTTCTGTTTTCATCTCTATCTTTACACCTCGTTGGAACACCGAGCGCTCCTCTGATCCGCCGTAACTGTAGTCACTGTTCAGTTGTGGGTTCGAGCTGCTCGTTTACATTTGGATTTAGTTCAGAGCACAATGTAGGAACCAGAACGAACTTGTGTTTGTTTTCAAAACTGTGAGATCATAAATTAAAGATAAGCTTCGGAGTTTTTTTTTTTTTTTTTTTTACGGCACGATCCAGAGTTATAAAACGCAGCAGTATAATTTGTAAACGCCTCATTCAGCTGGGAATTCGCTGTTCGTTCTGCAGTCACGTCCAGCCCGTCGCTCAAGCCGCCGTGCCTTCAGGCCTGAAATGGAAGTGCACGGCGGGGAATACAAATTGAGGGCGTGATTTAAGAAAATAAAACGTATTTGTTCCGTATTTAATTCGTAATTCGGCCTTTATTCAGTGAGTCGTCGTGAGAAAACAAGTTCGCTTATCTTTCATCTCACTCCTCAAAATACATACTGATTACCATGACGGGAAACGAGTCGCCCATGTGAGGAGACCTGTTCATACGGAGGGGGGGGGTTAATTTGGGCTTATTTTCCAAGTTAAAGAATTGATTTATATTAGGGGCGGCACGGCGGCTTAGTGGTTTAGCATGTTCTCCTCTCAGCACTAGGGATTCCCTGTTCGAATCCCGATCTGGGTGGAGTTGCCATGTTCTCCCCGTGTTTGCGTGTGTTTCCTCCGGGTTCTCCGGTTTCCTCCCACAGTCCAAAAACATGGATCAAGTCAATTGAGTTCTCCAAAATTCCCCATATAGAGTGTGGCTGTGTGAGCGAGTGTGTGTCCAGTGATGGATTGGCGTCCTGTCCTGGGTGTATCTGCCCAGCGCCCGAAATGGGGAACCTCCCCGCGACCCTAATTTAGGATAAAGCTGAAGATAATGGATGGATGGAATTATATTAGTCATGTATTGAGATTAATTAAATTCCAGCCACTGAAAATATAATCGTATATAACAATTTACATTAAAGCCATGTGGAAACTGGAGAACCTGGAAATAAAACAGGCACGGGGAGGACATGCAAACTCCAGCCCGATTGGGATTCCAACCCGGATTAAAATTTTTTTTGGGAGTATTAATCATATTGGCATATTGTAGCAATAATATTCCACTTATCTTCTACCAGGAGGTCTTCCTGGGGCCCTAATGGTAGGTGGGGGGGGGGGGTCTCATGTAGTAGTACTCTATAAAACATCTAATAAAAGCTTTAGGTCAACATGTCAAGTTTTTAAAAAGAAAGTTCCTTTAAAAAAAACGAAAAAAAAAATTGCAGGTAGGAGGGTCAGCTCGGAGCCCGGCGGTTATCCTGAAATCTGACCTCTCACCCCGGTCGGCTTGTCCCGTCGGCCCCTCGCACGGCAGAACGCAGAACTCCCATCTCGCTCGGCTGTCTCGCCTAAATTATGTGCTCTTGCTCAACACATGCATAAACACACGCACGGCCGCAGATGTGCTTTGATCCGCTTCCTGACTGTGTGCTGACTGAGAGATGTGAACGTTCTGCTCCTACACGTTGTTCCGCCGACCCCCTCCTCCCCCCCTCGCTCCCTCCCTCGCAAAGGAGGAGGACTGGAGCTCGGCCAGGGAGAACTTGCGCCCGGGGCATCGGCGATTCCGCGACCGGCTGCGACGTTACAGCGCCACCTCGGACCGCCAGCCGTGTGCCGTTTAGCGCTCTGTGTGTTGACGTCTCCTGGGTGACGCGTTTCCTGCTGTCTCACTTGTCCTGTTTCCTGTCTTTCAGGTGACGCAGGAGGATTTCGCCGCGTTTGATTACATTCTGTGTATGGACGAGAGCAATCTCAGGTGGGTGACGTTGGCTCGTTGATGGATGCGTCCTCCATCCCGGCGGTGAGGGGGGGGGGGGGGGGGGGGGGGGGGGGGGGGGGGGGGGGGGGGGGGGGGGGGGGGGGGGGGGGGGGGGGGGGGGGGGGGGGGGGGGGGGGGGGGGGGGGGGGGCGGAGCGAGCGGGATACAGCCGGGGCGGGGGGGTTCCCCATGCCCATCCAGGGGAGAACGTCTCAGGCGCTGGGCAGATACATCCAAGACAGGACGCCAATCTATCTCTGGACACACACTCACTCACACAGACACACTCTATATGGGGCAATTTGGAGAACTCAATTGACTTGATCCATGTTTTTGGACTGTGGGAGGAAACCGGAGAACCCGGAGGAAACCCACGGGGACACGGGGAGAACATGGAAACTCCACCCAGATGGGGATTCGAACCGGGAATCCCTAGCGCTGAGAGGAGAACATGCTAAATCACTAAGCCACCGTGCTGCTAATTTAGTAATTAATAAAATTTTTTTTTTTTTTTGCGTCTACAACATTTATTCTGCACCAATCACATCCCAGCCTTTCAGAATGACCCGGTTCTTCCAGCCTTCTGCTGATATTAAACTTTCTGGGGATCCAGGTCCGTTGTTCTTCGGATTGTTGGACTCTGTAAGAACCGGGTCCAATCATCTGGGGCGTCGGACTCGAATGCGCAGCGATTTAATTTCGCAATCCTCCCAATTATTAAAGATTGCGCTCTTTGAGATGGTCAGGCCCTCGAGGCGAACTGGAAAGCTTCGTCGGCGATGAAGATTTAATTGCGCTCTTGATTAGGGTACCACGCCGTTCAGCGTCCCTGTTTTAACTCCACATCGTTATAACGCATTAGGACGACGTGATTATGTACAAACGAGGCCTGACGTGGCCTTGGACCGGCGCGAGCATGTTCGCTTTCATTACCAGAAAAGCAAAGCAGGAGGATAAGGTCCCGGATCACATGGTCTGCGTCGATCTGCTGCCGCTTAAGCAGCTTACCGAGTTCCTCGGATTCTTGTGAGACACGACTCCCCTCCTCATTCGCCGGCTTGTTTATGGGAACGTTTTCATCTTCCACTCTTTTTTCGGTGTGAATTACTGCTAAAGGGCAGATGTTCTTTTCTCCTGGGTGGTTCCTCCTGGTCCCCTGGTCGTGTCCCCTATCCCTCATTAGGATGGCACGCTGACGCAGGGATTTGCGCAGCAAAAATGTCCTGAGTTTGTGTGCATTTTGGCATGTTCTCTCTGTGACCATGTGGGATTTTCTTCTGATTAATCCTCTGGTAGGGTCACATGGGGGTTGTTTCGGGCGCTGGGAAGATACACCCAGGACAGGACGCCTGTTTATCACTCTCGCTATATAGGGCAATTTGGAGCACTCCGGAGAACCCGGAGGAAGCCCACGCAGACGTGTGGAGAACATGCCAACTGTGTCCCTAAGCGCTTAGAGGAGAACGTACTGACAACCAGCTATGATGGATAAATAAGAGATTTCAAATAAAGTTTAGTGGAATTTTGGGTCAGCCGGTCTCTAGGGGCGCCATTGAGCCATCTAATGTTAAAAGATCCATCCATCCATTATCTTCCGCTTTATCCTCTATTAGGGTCGTGTGGGGGGGGGGGTCCCCATGCCCATCCAGGGGAGAAGGTTTCGGGCGCTGGGCAGATACACCCAGGACAGGGCGCCAATCCATCGCTGGGCACACACTCATTCACACAAACACACTCTATATGGGGCAATTTGAAGAACTCAATTGACTTGATCCATGTTTCCGGCGGAAACCCAAACGG
The DNA here is from genome assembly GCA_019802435.1 of Corydoras maculifer. NCBI lineage: Eukaryota > Metazoa > Chordata > Actinopteri > Siluriformes > Callichthyidae > Corydoras > Corydoras maculifer. The sequence continues at coordinate 308,779 of JAFMOD010001382.1, read as the reverse complement.
ACACGGGGAGAACATGGAACCTCCACCCAGATGGGGATTCGAACCGGGAATCCCTAGTGCTGAGAGGAGAACATGCCAACCACTAGGCCACCGTGCCCCCCACTTTTAAAGATTTTATTTTTAAATCAGATTTTTTAAAATCTATTCTGTCACACAGCTGTGTGTGTGTGTGTGTGTGTGTGTGTGTGTGTGTGTGTGTGTGTGTGTGTGTATAGTCCTGCAGTATGGAATCATGTAGTGACTTATTACAGCACTATTGTCGTTATGGGATGCATAAAAGATTACATAAATGTTTTGTAAGCTTCCTTCTGAAGTGCATGCACACCGTTTCTGTCTGCAGAAAATAATTTACACAAAGAATTTACAGCTACATTCACAGCCAGGCGGTTCGGGGTGTAAATTTACGTTCCTAAATCTTTGTCTGCGCTCCTCTTCAGGGGTGTGTTTTCTTTAAGTCCGCTCCACCGCGCGTTTATATCATTAACCGGACCGTCTCGGGTCTAACGTGAGTGATGGATGTCAGGAGATGTTCAGTCAGGCGAGGTCGTCACAGAGTCTCGTGTTGCTTGCAGGGATCTGAAGAAGAAAGCGGGCGCTGTGAAGAGCTGCAAGTCCAAAATCGAGCTGCTCGGGTCGTACGATCCGGAAAAGCAGCTGATCATTCAGGATCCGTACTACGTGAGTCCTCCAATTTCCATCCATTATCTTCCGCTTTATCCTCTACTGGGGTCGTGTGGGGTGGGGGTTCCCCATGCCCATCCAGGGCAGAACGTTTCGGGAGCTGGGCAGATACACCCAGGACAGGGCACCAATCACTGGGCACACACTCACTCACACAGACACACTCTCCATCCATACATTATCCTCCGCTTTATCCTCTATTAGGGTCGGGGGGGTTCCCCATGCCCATCCAGCGGAGAACGTATCAGGCGCTGGGCAGATACACCCAGAACAGGACACCAATCTATCGCTGGACACACACTCGCTCACACGCACACACACTATATGGGGCAACTTGGAGATTCAATTGACTTGATCCATGTTTTTGGACTGTGGGAGGAAACTGGAGAACCCGGAGGAAGCCCACGCGGACACGGGGAGAACATGGAAACTCCACCTAGATGGGGATTCGAACCGGGAATCTAGTGCTGAGAGGAGAACATGCTAAACCACAAAACCACCGTGCCGCCAGACACACTCTATATGGGGCAATTTGGAGAATCCATGTTTTTTGGACTGTGGGAGAAAACCGGAGAACCCGGAGGAAGCCCACGCAGACACGGGGAGAACATGGAAACTCCACCCAGATAGGGATTCGAACCGGGAATCCCTAGTGCTGGGAGGAGAACATGCTAAACCACTAAGCCACCGTGCCTTTATGTGTTTCAGTTTGAAAAGTAAGTAAACCGTAGTTGAGTTCTCACGTTGTGTGGAACGTTTTAATTGTCGTGGTTATTAACGGCTGATGGGAGATGAGGGAGACGTCTCCGATGTGCCGGCGTCATTTCACGCCCCTCACTCTCTCCCACACGGTCCAGATTCGGGTCGGTCGCTGCCGCGGTGAAAGGTGACGGCCGTATTTCTCGGGCCTCGGTTTACATCTCGGTGTGAAGGAATGCGCCGCCAAAGCAGATTTACGGACCTGGGTTTGTTTCCTCTCTCGCAGGGGAGCGAGCGGGACTTCGAGACGGTGTACGAGCAGTGTGTCCGCTGCTGCAAAGTCTTCCTGGAGAGCAATTCCTAACGTCCACGGGGCTCCAGTGCTCTCATAGTAATTAGTAAGCAGCCAATGTTATGAATGAATCCAGCCTACACACACACACACACACACACACACACACACACACACACACACACACTTAAAATCAAACTGGTTTCCTCTTAAAAATAAGACGCTGTTCTGTCCTCAGCAGAAGAGAATAAAAACAATAATCCACAACCGGGACATGATGCAGAGTGAGGTCTTATTTTACGCCATTGTGAAATGCACATGATCAATAACACACACACACACACACACACACACACACACACTAGCCCCGCCCTTCCTCCACTTTGTGGTCTGGGTTCAGTACTATTATGGATTCTTTGGCAAAATAATAAACATCGATTGTTCGCCGTTTCCGACGCACGCGCTTTCTGCCTCGGCGTCCGTCATTTAATCGGAAGGCGATGCAACAGGAAGCGGCGTAAATGAAGTCCGCGCTGGAAAAATCGGACGGCGTGATGGCAGAGGCCGGCTTATCGCCCGTTTCCATCGCCCCGTCTTTCCTCCGTTCAAAACCGTGATGTGAATTATTTTGCCTTCTGTACTTACACACAGAAGTGCGTCCTCCACATCGAGAACACGGTGGGCAGCCCTGTACCCAAGGGCACTTCAGCCCATAGTACTTGGTGGGACCAGGAACCAAACAGGGACCCTTTAGGTCACAAGGCTGGTTCCTTAATCCCAAGCCCACAACTGCCCCAACTAAGCGCCCTTGGGCAAGGCACCCAACCCAAATACAGGCCAGCCCACCGCTCCCATGAAAACTGGTTTCTGGTGGCGCTACACCAACTCCAGCAAACAAAAACATCACAGAGTGAGCGACACACACCGGCCTTCAGCCCGATGCCGGAGGATTCAGCCGTGAAATCGTTCCACCTCGACACAAATCCAGGGTTTTGGAGTTCCCGAAGCAAAATGCGGGCCGTCCACACTGTTAAAGCGCCGCGCGTCCTCCATAATGCATGGTTTTGAACGGAGGAAAGACGATGGACGAACGGGCGATAAGCCGGACTCTGCCATCACACCGTCCGATTTTTCCAGCGCGGACTTCATTTACTGCATGGTTTCAGGCAGCGCCGGCGGACGGACCATGAGATCGGATTTATGCCGTGAACGAGGCCTCGTTATTAAAGTTGTTGGGGCAGGGGTAGGCTTGTGGATTAGGAACTGGCCTGAAGACCCCTGGTTCGATCCCCAGGCCCACCGCTTAGTTGGGGCAGTTGTAGGCTTGTGATTAAGGAACCAGCCTTGTGACCTAAAAGGCCCCAGTTCAGTTCCTGGTCCCACCAAACACTATGACTGAAGTGCCCTTGGGTACAGGGCTGCCCACCGAGCACGTCTGCTAAATGTGGAGGACGCACTCCGTACTTTACAACACCATCACCTCAGTCAGAGTACACGGTGGGCCTGGGGATCGAACCAGGGGTCTTCAGGCCAGTTCCTAATCCACAAGCCTACCCCTGCCCCATCAACTTTAATAACGAGGCCTTGTTCACGGCATAAATCCGATCTCATGGTCCGTCCGCCGGCGCTGCCCGAAACCGTGCGGCGGCCGCAGCATCAGCAGCCAGACATCTGGATGTCTTTCCGTCGACGTGCGGTGATGCAAGACGTTCGTGGGGAGTGGGAGGTCATGGGAATATCGTGTGACTCACCTGAATGGACGATGACTGCAGGTGTCCGGACTTGGCAGCACGAGTCCGTAAGCACTACGCAACAGTCTCCGGGTGAAGTGTCGGCTGGAAGTGTCAAGTGCCCCGCCCTCCGCTTGGTCATTATAAATCAATTACAGGGCAATCACACAGCTGTGAAAGTTAAAGGCTTTTCCTTTGGCCCTCGCAGCCACTTCCAGCTCATCTTTTACATCATCGGTCCTTACACGCTCATCTGGGACGCCAAACCGTCTCCAGATGCTCTCGCTTGCGTTGCCGACGTGGGACGCACCAACGTTCGCTTCTTTAGTTGCAATATAGATAATCTCTTTAAAAGACTCCCCCGATTGTAACAATTCAACCAAGAAGGAAGTGTGAGAGCGACCGAGTCAGACCCACGAACTCCATCTGTACGAATTTACCATCTCTAAATCACACCCAGGGGGCACGGTGGCTTAGTGGTTTAGCACGTTCTCCTCTCAGCGCTAGGGATTCCCGGTTCGAATCCCCATCTGGGTGGAGTTTCCATGTTCTCCCTGTGTCTGCATGGGTTTCCTCTGGGTTCTCTGGTTTCCCACAGTCCAAAAACATGGATCAAGTCAATTGAATTCTCCAAATTGCCCCATATAGAGTGTGTCTGTGTGAGTGAGTGTGTGCCTAGATATGGATTGGCGCCCTGTCCTGGGTCTATCTGCCCAGCGCCCGAGACGTTCTCCCCTGGATGGGCAATGGGAACCCTAATACAGGATAAGCGGGAGATAATGAATGAATGAATGAATAAATCCCACCCTTAGGAAGGCCGTCTGTGTGACATGGTCAACATTCTGAACAAGAAAGTGGCAAAGGACGCCTCTTTAATTTGATCGGCATTTAATTGTGGCATGGAGGGAACTTTTCTGCTAAAAACAGAGAAATTCATCCATCCATCCATTATTTTCCGCTTTATCCTCTATTAGGGTCGCGGGGGGGGGGGGGGTGTTCCCCATGCCCATCCAGGGGAGAACGTTTTGGGCGCTGGGCAGATACACCCAGGACAAGACGCCAGTCTATCGCTGGGCACACACTCACTCACACAGACACACTCTATATGGGGAAATTCGGAGAACTCAATTGACCTTGATCCATGTTTTTTGGACTGTGGGAGGAAAGCGGAGAAGGCTTAGTCATATGAAATTGCTCACTTTTTTTACCCAATGAGCGACTCTTTCAGCTGGCCCCTCCATCAGGTGCTACATAAATAAATAAACTTTTACATATTTAATGAGGGAGCCACCCATAACGGAACCTTAATGTCCGAATGTTCCGTCTTTAGTGTATTACGAGAGAAAATCTGGATTCCACCGTGTCGTCATTCAAAAAATCCCCTAAACTGCTGTAAATTTCGACTTGATGGTACGTGGGCGCGGCGTTGGGTTATCAATCTGAAGGTTGGGGGTTCAAATCCCAGCTCCACTGAAGTTACCAGTGTGGGTCCTTGAGCAAGACCCTTAACCCTCATTGCTGCAGGGATGTTGTGATGAACCCTGTGCTCAGCTTGTAAGTCGCTTTGTATAAAAAGTGTCTGACCAATTGACCAAATGTAAATACACGTGTAGAGAGGCTCCATCTTCTACGTGTGTACCAATCATATAATTTATTGAAATATATTTCCTCTGTACACTCTGCTGCTTCATCAGTCACATACATTCAAATCTACCTTTGATGTTTTATACAGTATTTACAGAGTGACCGCCGGCGTCTCGCGTCTATAAAATATGCCGACTATAGATTTACTGCACACTCCATCCAGCACAGGGAGGTCTGCAGAGCCCCGGTAACGTCAAACGGCGGGGGAGCCGAGGGAAAAGCCCAGGAACTCGCCCCGCCGTCGGGTGGAGACGCCGTCGGGGCTTCAGAGACGGGGGGGTGGTCATCGTCGGTGATGGCCACGCATGCGGCTCCGCCGAGTCCACGTCCAAAAAAACAGTCTGTCCATTTCTCACCCCAAACAATCCAGGAATCACTTCCCCCCCTGTTCTCCCTCCGTCCCACCGCTCGTCCTCTGGAGCACCGGAATCGTGTTCTGGACGGGTTTACTGATTGGATGGGATGATGAGGGTTGGATTAGATTCGCTCCTTTTGTCCAAAAGGTACTTGACATCTTGTCTTTTTTCCCCCCTCCTCCTCCTCCTCCTCCTCGTCGTCGTCCTCCCCTCACTTCGGGTTGAAAAAAAATGCTCCTGAAAAAAGAAAGTGGGCTCCCGTCACGTTGGTGAAATTCTCAGCATTGTGCAACTTATTATATTTTATAGGACAATAAAGTTTAATTAATTCGCGGGCCTCATAAATATTCATTTTGCGTTATTGCTTTGGCGGCGTGACGGGAGCCGAGTCTGTATTAAAGCTCGTCTGTCTCGCGTCTCGCGGGGACGCTTTTCCTTTGACGGTGATTGATTTATTTTATTTTTTTTCACCTGATCGGTTCTTTCTGATAAAACGGTTGCCATTGATTTTGGGTTTTATTTTCCGAATGCGGTCGCAGATTCGCTTTGACAGCGGTCTGGCCCTTCCGTCGACGTTTGGTATGTTCTGCATTAAGTTCCGAACGACTTCCAAGACCTAGGTACGTTTTTGGAAGGTAGCTACGAGGATATCGCACCAATAGGGTGAGTTTTTTTTTTTTTTTTTTTTTTTTTTTTTTCGTTTTTAAATTATTTACAGAGACATTGCGAAAAATAAAAGTGCAGAGAGGTTTCAAACGAATCGAAATGTTAAAATCTCTGAATCCTTGAATAATGCGGCGCTAGCGTTTGAGCAGGGGTTCAAACCTTTGGTTTTAAGATAAGATAAACCTTTATTTGTCCTGCAATGGGGAAAATCACATTTCTCAGCAGCAGATACAGAGGAGGGTGAAAAGGTATCCAGTCATTAAAAGAGATTCATTCATTTATTATCTTTTGCTTTATCCTCTATTAGGGTCGCGCGTGGGGGGGGGGGGGGCATCCATGCCCATCCAGGGGAGAACGTTTCGGGCGCTGGGCAGATACACCCAGGACAGGGGGGCAATCAATCACTGGGCACACACTCACTCACACAGACACACTCTATATGGGGCAATTTGGAGAACTCAATTGACTTGAGCCATGTTTTTTGGACTGTGGGAGAAAACCGGAGAACCTGGAGGAAACCCACACGGACACGGGGAGAACATGGAAACTCGAACCGGGAATCGCTAGTGCTGAGAGGAGAACATGCTAAACCACTAAGCCACTGTGCTGCCCCTGAAAGAGATTTATTCATTCATTTATTCATTCATTCATCTATTATCTTCCGCTTTATCCTCTATTAGGGGCGCGGGGGGGGGGGTGTTTCCCATGCCCATCCAGGAAAGAATGTTTCGGGCGCTGGGCAGCAACACCCAGGACACAGCGCCAATCTGTTGCTGGACACACACTCACTCACACAGACACACTCTACATGGGGCAATTTGGAGAACTCAATTGACTTGTTCCATGTTTTTGGACTGTGTGAGGAAACCGGAGAACCCGGAGGAAACCCACGCGGACACGGGGAGAACATGGAAACTCCACCCAGATGAGTATTCGAACCGGGAATCCCTAGCACTGAGAGGAGAACATGCTAAATCACTAAGCCACCGTATCTATATATGCAAAATAAAACATTTTTTTGACTCTATTCTGAGGCCCGGCTGCAGAAGCATGGGCTGCGCTTCACAGAATGCGGCCGTGAGACGATATAGAAAGTTCAGAGTGAGCGAACACTGTTTGGCAGAAGGTTCACGACAGTTTAATAAACGTTTGAATTGGCTCCCAAATACAAGCCATTATCTCCCTCACACACACACACACACACACACACACACACATATGTGCGTTTCATGGTTTTTAATGAACCCATGAACTAATCAGCTCCAGGCTGAAGAGATTATGTGAACTTTCGGTCCGCGGTATCGCCCAAAATCAGGTCAGTTAAGAGAGAGAGAGAGATGTGACTTCAAAACAAAGTGGGCAGTGGGTTATTTGGAGAGAGCCGGCATCGTGACGCCCGAGGCCACCCTCGCTGGAGCGCTCGATCTGCGATTCAAGGTCCTATGAGCAAACGTTAAGACGGGAATGTCAGGGCTGAGCTCTCGAACCTTCAGTTTACTACAATCAGGATGATGCAACGGCGCACGCGAGTGATTAACAACAGAACGGAAAGAGAAGCAAGGCTTTTAAATCTGGCCCTGATGCTGCAGCCACAGAAAACACGGCTCACTGCGGCGCCGCACGCTTCACCGTTTTATTCACGAAGACAGTCAAGGGATCGCTGTCTTTTTATTACAATATCAAAGATCCACTGTTTGCAGGAATTATAGCCTTATTTCAACAGATTATTTCAAAGATAATCCGGGATTCGAACCCATATTTGCTTTTAAGTATTTTATTACGGAGTGAGACCGACGTGAAGGACAATTACATAAGCTTTCTCTCTCTGTCTCGTCATAATGAGCGCCTTCCAAAAAAGGCTTTTATATTTAAATCGGCTTTTTGTCACCTCAGTAAATAGAATCAATCGGAAAAAATAAACATTTAAGATAGGGGCTTAGTGGTTTAGCATGTTCTCCTCTCAGTGCTGGGGATTCCCGGTTTGAATCTCAATCTGGAATCTGGGTAGGTTTTCGTGTCTGCGTGGGTTTCCTCCGGGTTCTCCGGTTTCCTCCCACAGTCCAAAAAGCATGGATCAAGGTCAATTGAGTTCTCCAAATTGCCCCATATAGTGTGTGTTTGTGTGAGTGAGTGTGTGTCCAGTGATAGATTGGCGCCCGAAACGTTCTCCCCTGGATGGGCATGGGGGAAACCCCCCCCCCTCGTGACCCTAATATAGGATAAAGCGGAACATAATGAATAGATGAAACTTTCAAGATTTTAAAACTCGTTAGACGTAAACACTTGGTGTTTTATTTTTCATTGCTGTTACATTTTTATTCATTCATTCATTATCTTCCACTTTATCCTCTATTAGGGTCGCGGGGGGGGCAGATACACCAAGGACAGGGCGCCAATCTATCCGCGCTGGGCACACACTCACTCACACAGACACACTCTATATGGGGCAACTTAGAGAATTTAATTGACTCGATCCATGTTTTTGGACTGTGGGAGGAAACCGGAGAACCCGGAGGAAACCCACGCGGACACGGGGAGAACATGGAAACTCCACCCAGATGGGGATTCGACCCGGGAATCCCTAACACTGAGAGGAGAACGTGCTAAACCACTAAGCCACCGTGCCGCCGCTGTTACATTTTTAACATGTTTATTTTAGTTGGCCTCGTTATTGCAGGTGTGAACGTTTTCGGCGACATACCTGACGGGGGTTAACTCTGTAGACATCTCTGACTCTCTGCCAGCCGTGTGAGGAGCTTTGCGCATCGTCTGTAAACTGAAGGAGGAAAAAAATCAGGATTCAGTACGAAGACGTTTCAAATAATTAACGATGATCAGTTTAATGTCTGAATCCGTTCCCAGCGATAGATTGCCCCCCTGTCCTGGGTGTATCTGCCCAGCGCCTGAGACGTCCTCCCCTGGATGGGCATGGGGAACCGCCCCCCCTCCCCGCGACCCTAATAAAGGATAAAGTGGAAGATGATGAATGGATGTCTGAATCCGTGTGTGCACCAGTAAACTAATGAACTTTAGATTTGAATCTTCCTACATAATTCATTTATTCATTATCTTCCACTTTATCCTCTGTTAGGGTCATGGGGGGGGGGGGTGTTCCCCATGCCCATCTAGCGGAGAACGTTTTGGGCGCTGGGCAGATACACCCAGGACAGGGCGCCAATCTATCGCTGGGCACACACTCACTCAAACACACTCTACATGGGGCAATTTGGAGAACACAATTGACTTGATCCATGTTTTTGGACTGTGGGAGAAAACCAGAGAACCAGGAGGAAACCCACGCTGACACGGGGAGAACATGGAAACTCCACCCAGATGGGGATTCAAACCGGGAATCCCTAGTGCTGAGAGGAGAACATGCTAAACCACCGTGCCGCCCTCCTATATAATTATGATCAACAAGTCCATCCAACCAGCCAAAAATATTGGGCTTGTTTATTTCCAGAGGGAAATGATCCACTGGTACAAAACGGTGGGGCATTAAGAGTGTGTAAGCGTTTAGGGTTAGTGGATGGTTTAAGAGTGAAATTAATGGCAGGTGTTTTTAATTAATGGGATGACAATCAGGTGAGAGCGGGTGCCCTGTTTCGTTAAAAAGACACGGGGATCAAAGGCTGACCAGCACGGCACATGTTCCTGAAAGTGGATCATAAAAATACAAAACAAGTAAAGCAATTTTGGGGCCTTTGAAAGTTTAAGAGTTGATGGAGATGATGAACAGGCTGCACACCAACCTTCAAAGGCGAAATAATGATTCGGACGTCCTGACATTTCGTTTCTGGATTTATAAATGCACGGATGTCGTGTGATGAACTATTCGTAGGAACTAAAGCGTGTAAACACCTGATGGGTGTGAAAGTGTGCTCCAGTTCATTGAAAATGGAATTCGTCAAATAGGGTCGTGTTTAAGGAAAAAAAAAAAAAAAGAAAAAGCGTGGCCTGCCGTCAACATTCTAAATGATCCCAGCGGTTGAGGTCAGTACATTGTTATTTCTTTACCCAAACAGTGGGGTAACTACACACTTCTAGCAATTTAAAGCCCCTCTGAGCTGAAGCGGTGCGGTGCGCTTTATTTAAACACAATTTCAGTTTGTTCTTTGACGTTTTAATGCGTTTCTTAAGGGGGGGGGGGCAGTCCCCACAGAAATGTAGTTTAATGTCCTGGAACCCTTTCCACTTAATAACTTGTGCGGATGTTTTTGCTTGTCCCAACCCAAATGCAACACGGCTGTGAAGTTATTGCGAAAGGTTTTAAGAGTTTTTTTTGGTTTTTTTTTTTCTATCCTCATTAAATGCAGAATTCATTTTGACAGAATAACATTTTAAACCACTGGCTTTCTGCGAACGTAATGAGACCCAAGCTTTCTTTATGGAGCTGGTTAGTGGTCGCTGGGACGGGAGTTAGTGTTCACATAGTAAAACATGAAACTTAATTGATTTCATTAGAGTTGAACCTCAATCATCGCATTCGCTTCATTTTCATTTCATTTCAGCTCAGACATCTTCGTACCCACGGAGCTACACGTCATTAAAAATAACAATCTGAGCAGTGCTTTGCATTAACCTACTAGTCAGGTTGACCGTGGAAGGTCGTCTTCTGCCATTGGGCCACAACCTAAATACTGCCTGTGTATGTATATATATATATATATATATATATATATACGCATTATCTTCCGCTTTTATCCACTATTAGGGTCGCGGTGGGCTTCCCCATGCCCATCCAGGGGAGAACATCTCGGGTGCTGGGCAGATAGACCCAGAAAAGGACGCCAATCCATCGCTTTGCACACACTCACACACACAAACACACTCTATATGGGGAAATTTGGAGAATTCAATTGACTTTATTCATGTTTTTGGACTGTGGGAGGAAACACGAGATCCCGGAGGAAACCCACACGGACATGGGGAGAACATGGAGACCACTAAGCTACCGTGCCGCCCTATATATATATATATATATATATATATATATATATATATATATATATATATATATATTGCACAGACATGTAATATTAGTGCCACATAATATAATAAATGACTTTAAAGTCAGGGGTCAGTGTCTCCATGCATACTCCAGAGCGAACGTAAAGAACCTTATAGAAGCCGTATCAAACAACGCCTGACCTCAGAGACCTGGTTTATTTTTTTCATTCATTCATTATCTCCCGCTTTATCCTCTATTAGGGTCGCGGTGGGGTTCCCCATGCCCATCCAGGGGAGAACGTTTCGGGCGCTGGGCAGAAAGACCCAGGACAGGGCGCCAATCCATCGCTCACTCACACACACACACACTATATGGGGCAATTTGGAGAATTCAATTGACTTGATCCATGTTTTTGGACTGTGGGGGGAAACCGGAGAACCCGGAGGAAACCCACGCAGACACGGGGAGAACATGGAAACTCCACCCAGATGGGGATTCGAACCGGGAATCCCTAGTGCTGAGAGGCGAACGTGCTAAACCACTAAGCCACCGTGCTGCCGGGTTTATTTTTTATTTATTATTTTTTTAAATAGTCACATTTAGTTGAACTCACTATTAAATCTTTTACACAACATGCCAGAAGACATCACGGTTCCAAATCCATATGTAAGCCTTTGTGTTTATATAGTTCTGTGCTCACCTTGTAAGTCGCTTTGGATAAAAAGCGTCTGCGAAATGACCGGATGTAAATGTAATGAAATGTGACCGTGTAGGGCAGCCATGTGCAGATTGTATAATGATCAGGTGTCCGTATTTCACAATTTCACGAGGCCGTCCTGAAGGAATTGCAAGCCACCCGCTCGAACAGAATTACATTTACATTCAGTCATTTAGCCGAGGCTTTTATCCAAAGCGACTTACAAATGAAAACATTACAAGTCAGAAGCCACGCAGAAAACCGGCTACACTGTAAATTCATCAAACCTGATTGTTATTTGATATTTGATGCTGCGCCCCCCCCCCCTTTTTTTTTTTAATAAGTAAAGCATATTGTAGCGTGGTGGTGAACTGGAGGGTGTTTGCATCAGATGGTCGGGTGCATTACTCACATGCCGGGTAGGTGCAGTCACGGGTGTTGTAAAGTCTGTAGGCATTCTTCCTGCACTTTGGACTGAAGTACAGCGGTCCTGCAAGCCAATCATAAAGCCGGTGAGAACCTCCTCAGCCCCTCCGTAATCCTCCACCACTCACTCTGCTCTCTTCTCACCCCCCCGCACTGCGCTTCTATGCACGGAGTCGTGCCCTTGTTTACACCCGACCACTTTGCGAGTCTCCGGTTTGGACGACCCAAACCTTCCACACTTCAGACTTTATCACCCCCCCTCCCCTTCCCATTCTCGACCACCAACACTTCAAATTTCCTTAGACGTTCGGGAGGGCACCGGCTCTCACATGACCCACATGAGTAATGAAGTGATATATTTAAAAAGGGAGATTGCTTTCAGACCTGTGTAACGAGGTAAATCTGTTTCAGGCCACCTTCCAATTAAATGACTTCTCGACTTCTCCAAAATGTTTGGAGAAGATAATTCGTTCAGTACAGGTTTTTTCAGGGTGGCACGGCGATGGAAAGGCTGCTGCGCCCGAGCAACCCCCATCGAGATAAGCTGCTTTGAAGCACGGACGTCTAAAGAATACACACATATATTATATATGTTTTAGGAAACTAAATCCTTCACATGACGGCACGGTGGTTTAGTGGTTGGCATGTTCTCCTCTCAGCTCTAGGGATTCCCTGTTCGAATCCCCATCTGGGTGGAGTTTCCATGTTCTCCCTGTGTCTGAGTGGGTTTCCTCCAGGTTCTCCGGTTTCCTCCCACAGTCCAAAAACATGAATCAAGTCAATTGAGTTCTCCAAATTGCCCCATTTAGAGTGTGTCTTTGTGAGTGAGTGTGTGCCCAGCGATAGATTGGCGCCCTGTCCTGGGTGTATCTGCCAGCGCCTGAAACGTTCTCCCCTGGATGGGCATGAGGAACCCCCTGGGACTCTAATATAGGATAAAGCGGCAGATAATGAATGAATGAATGAACATATACAGTGGGTTGCAAAAGTATTCATACCCCTTGAACTTTTCCATATTTTGTCACATTACAACCACAAACATAAATATATTTCACTGGAATTTAATGTGAAAGACCAACACAAAGTGGTATACAATTGTGAAGTGGAATAAAAGTTATACATGAATCAACAATTTTTTTACAAATAAAAAACTGAAAAGTGCGATGTGCAAAATTATTCAGCCCCCT
>JAFMOD010001382.1:258605-294451 GCA_019802435.1 Corydoras maculifer | reverse complement strand
TTTGGAGAACTCAATTGACTTGATCCATGTTTTTGGACTGTGGGAGGAAACCGGAGAACCCTGAGGAAACCCACACGGACAAGGGGAGAACATGGAAACTCTACCCAGATGGGGATTCGAACCGGGAATCCCTAGTGCTGAGAGGAGAACATGCTAAACCACTAAGTCACCGTGCCGCCCGGCAACACTTCAGTTTAAGTTTAATTTATTTCTATAGATCTTTTATAGATCAGTACATTGTTTTGAAGCAGATTTACAGCGTTTCAGCCTAAACCCTCAAAAAGTGTTTGAGACAGTGGCAAAAAAAATATTTGTTTGCTATATAAATTAAAGCAAGACACCATGTGAGGACCCAGGCTCAGTGGGGGACCTCGTCCTCCTCGAGTGGCTTAGATTTACAGATGATGTAAACTCTGAAGCCTTAAACCTGATTTTCTTGTTAAAGGGACGATCTGCGTATTTTCTTGGCACACTGTTCCCTCGAATGATCGTCCTGACACAACCCTGCTGTTCATCCCGGCTTAAGACCCGCAGTATGAGTGCTCTGATAACATCCTCTAAATTACATACACGTCTTCAGACGAAGGTGGAACCCAGAGACCCTGAAGTCAGTGATTATAATAGATTTAAACTACATGACGTGTTGTGCCTCATCTTTCTGCTCACCTGTTAAATGCTTTAGTAGCTTCTCCTTCTTCTGAAGATCCCTGGGAAAGACCTCTGCAAGGACACAAAAAGCTTCGGTCAGGGGTCAAATTCTGAATCTGCTGACCTCAAAAATTGAGCGGTGAACCAAAACCCGGTCAAACATCCCCGCTGCCAATCCCAAGCAGGATCTTAAAGATTTCGGGTCAAAGAGCATCGGGTGCCGAAGCCGATTATCCCCCGTGGTCTCTACTGCTCCTCTTTAAAGAGCGACTGGATGCTGATTTCCATCCAAAGATACGAACGTTGTATATATTACAGACCCACTCAACTACAAAGGACTCTGACGTGGTGCAGATTTCGGTATTTAATTAAATGAGTAAACATACGGCTGTGTTTTCGGACCCGTGATGCATCGTGTGACTCTCTCGGCAACTGATACAGCTGTACGTCTGCAACCAGAAGCAAATATGCAACTGAAGAGGCATCGCTGTTTATATCGAATCATAAGGTGCATTATATACAAGAGACCTTTTTCAGACCAGCAGCCTATCCCGGCAATTTGTCGGGTTTTTTTTTTAGTCAACTGATGGCTCTTTTCAAAACGAATAGATACCTGCCCTGGCCTCAGCACCCACTCCGAATCAAACATCTGCTTATATTAAATTGTGTGTGCATGTCACCACTGGTTACGTTTACATAGTGCAATCGCAAAGTGGTTAAAGAACCAGCCTTGTGACCTGAAGGTCCTCGGTTCGATTCCTGGTCCCTTCAATGACAATTGCTGAAGTGCCCTTGGGCAACACCAATTGCTCCGTGTACAGGGCAGCCCGGGCGGCACGGTGGCTTAGTGGTTTAGCATGTTCTCCTCTCAGCACTAGGGATTCCCGGTTCGAATCCCCATCTGGGTGGAGTTTCCATGTTCTCCCCGTGTCTGCGTGGGTTTCCTCCGGGTTCTCCGGTTTCCTCCCACAGTCCAAAAACATGGATCAAGTTAAATGAATTCTCCAAATTGCCCCATATAGAGTGTGTCTGTGTGAGTGAGTGTGTGCCCAGCGATGGATTGGCGCCCTGTCCTGGGTCTATCTGCCCAGCGCCCGAGACATTCTCCCCTGGATGGGCATGGGGAACCCCACCGCGACCCTGATAGAGGATAAAGCGGAAGATGATGAATGAATGAACAGGGCAGCCCACCAATCCGGGCATGGAGATCACATTTACTTCATTTCCATGTTTTATTTAACTGTTTGCTGTTTTAACAGTGAGGCAGCGGCATGGGCGACCCATGTGCTCAGGGGGGAGAGAGGGGTGATCAGCTAATAAGTGTTTAAACCATGGTCCTCCCTTTGCCATGCTTTAAAGATTTTCCCTTTTATTTACAGTTTATTGATTCCCTTCCTTAATATTGGTACTCGTTTGCATCCGTAGTGTTATATAGTTGGGTTTTTTTTGCAATCAAAGTTTCGGTTTGAACTTTAGAATTCTCTGTTGCTAATTTGCCTTGAATCTTTTTTTTTTTTTTTATTCTTAATCTTTGCCAGTTTCTCTCTGGCACGGCCTTCGCAGGAAACTCACCGCTGAGAGGATCAGCAGGATCGCATCACTACATTTTCTCCATTTATGGCCGGTTTGTCTTAATTGGGATTAAGGAAGACCGATTCCTTCTGCAAGGCTCCCTTTTTTTTCGGGCATTTCCTTTTCCACGCTGCTCTGAAATGGGTTTTCGATCATGACGTGGTTCACATTAAAGAATCAGAACCCAGAGCAGCATGTGGTTCATTTAAAGCGCCAACTCCATCACTGCCATTCACATATTCGCCTGGACCGCCAATGATTCATCAGCGCGCTCATGACGAACATGAATGATACCAAAACCCAATTCCCTGCATGAGAATCTGTGTAAAAACAGAAAGCAGGCCAAACCGGGTCACGCTCCGAAGCAAGACTGGTAATTAGGATTATTAGGAGGATTACTGGTGAGGGGGTGAAGTATGGGGCTATTGATATTAAGTGCCATTCTTTATTTATTGTTTAAAAGCGTTCCCCGCCGTTCGTTTCATCGGCAGCGTGCAAAGCGCGTTGGGGGCGCTCGATCAAACGCATGTGAGTTGGCCTAATGCATTACGAACATGAACAAACTACGGCGAGTTTATAGCGGCTGATCCAGGCTTATCCAGATAAGCATATAATAAGCCAGATATGATGGCTTTCAGAACTCACACAGAATAATTGGCTTGTTTTAGGGAAGATGGCTAGCATTTCTGCTATGACGTGTTTTGTCATAATGACATTTTTATACTGCTTTGGACCTGGTTTTCGGACCATAATTATTTTAACTGGTCTCACGATTGATATTTCGACAGAGTGGACACACAATGCCAATCATTACACCCAGAAAAGGTACGTAAAAGAACAACTTTATATTCATCCATCCATTATCTTCCGCTTTATCCTATATTAGGGTCGCGGGGGTGGAGGGGGGGTCCCCCATGCCCATCCAGGGGAGAATGTTTTGGGCGCTGGGCAAATACACCCAGGACAGGGCGCCAATCTATCGCTGGGCACACACTCACTCACACAGACACACTCTATATGGGGCAATTTGCAGAACTCAATTGACCTTGATCCATGTTTTTGGACTGTGGGAGGAAACCGGAGAACCCGGAGGAAACCCACACGGACACGGGGAGGACATGGAAACTCCACCCAGATGGGGATTCAAACCGGGAATCCCTAGTGCTGGGAGGAGAACATGCTTAAGCACTAAGCCACCGTGCCGCCCTACAACTTTATCTAACTCATATATAACTTTAACTTTATATAGAGAGTAAAACGTATCGTTAACCACATCACGTGGTTCTTAGCAGGGTTCCAAGGGGGTTCGCATTGTTTTGGCTATTTAATGTCCATAATTACACGAACGTGATATGAATAAAAGTATTGGACCACCTACACATTTTACTCACTGGGGCGTTTATGAAAGCTCATTATAAACTGGTCTTCGTTTGTAATCATAAGTGCTTTCTCTCTGCCAGCAAGGCTTCCTAGACCTTTTTTGGATGGAGTCTGTGAGAATTGGATGGGAGTGGTTCACAATCTCAGTTCTTGTGTCCCAGTGATTACTACCGCTGAAAGAGTTGTGTAGACTGGTACAGTATGTTCCAGCTGAGTTCAACCCTGACAGGATAGTTTATGTTCCAGGGTAAGATTTGTACTGAAATGAAAGGAATCGGTGAGTAAATGTGTGAATGGGTTATGATAAAGTGAGCTTCACAGTCGCTACAGCTTCTCCACACTGCTGTAACTAACTGGACCACATCACAGAGGGACATGTTGGAACTGTTTAAATAGAAAATCTATTATACGGCACTTGAAACAGCAATGATGCTGCCAACACCAGTGCACCAGTGCTATGGTGCCTAAGTTTCAAAGTCTGGAAAAGCACAACTGCCCTGGTTTAAGGTGAGACAGGGACCTGGATTACAATGTCTTTCTACATCTTTTTGCAGTAGTGAGCTGGTAAAAAGAAGTTAAGGGCGCAAAACGTTCATAGCATGACAGCTGGGACCGTTTATTTGGTTGAAGATGGGATGGTTTTGTTTTACTGTGGTATCAGTAAAGATGGCTTATTATAATTAGTGCAAATTTGATATTTCGAGCAGCTTCACGCTCACTGAGTGCAATAATAATCAAGTACATGACTTTTTTGTGGCCTATTGACGGATATTGCATTTACAAAGTGCAATAAATATTATAAATGGAGGTAAATTATTTATTAGCAAAAATAATAAGGTCCTCGGGTTTGATTCTCGGTCCCTTTATGGACTACTGCTGAAGTGCCCATGGACAAGGCACCTAACACCAATTGCTCCGTGAACAGGGCAGATCACTTTCAATTCATTTCCAGGTTTTATTTAAATCCCCATCTGGGTGGAGTTTCCATGTTCTCCCCGTGTCTGCGTGGGTTTCCTTCGGGTTCTCCGGTTTCCTCCCACAGTCCAAAAACATGGATCAAGTTAATTGAATACTCGAAATTGCCCCATATAGAGTGTGTCTGTGTGAGTGAATGTGTGCCCAGCGATAGATTGGCGCCCTGTCCTGGGTCTGTCTGCCCAGCGCCCGAGACGTTCTCCCCTGGATGGGCATGGGGGAAACCCCACCGCGACCCTAATAGAGGATAAAGCGGGAGATAATGAATGAATGAATGTTTTAACAGTGAGGCAGCAACATGAGCGAGAGGGGAAGAGGGGTGATCAGCTAATAAGTGTTTAAACCATGGCCTTCGCCTTGCTTTAAAGATTTTGCCTTTTATTTACAGTTTATTGTTTCCCTTCCTTAATATTGGTACTTGTTTGCATCCGTAGTGTTATATAGTTGTTTTTTTTTGCATATATATATATATATATATATATATATATATAAAATTTATAATATACCGTGCCACATATAATTAATATATATTAATTATATATCTGCAGTTTTTCATGTTTTCAGATGATGAGACATGCAAATGCTCTTAAATTGCAGATTTAAACTTCAGATCAAAATGTAATTAATTTTTTAATTAGCTACGAACAGCAGACAGAATGTGGTTGCACCTGCAGTGTGCACCCCTCCACCCCGCCACTAGAGGCGTAAGCCCGGACTCACCCAGGATCTGGTCCCCGCTCTTGGTTCTCCGGTGGCGGCGCTTGCTGTCGCTCTCGGCGGTCTGCGCGACCTCTCCGTCGGCCTCGGTCGGTTTAACCATCGCCATCATCTGCGCGAACAGGCTTTTATAATTCCGCCTGCCGTCCGCACCCTCACCCTCACCCTCACCCGCGTCTGCGCCTGCGCCTGCGCTCTCCGTCCTGCGCCGGCTCTCGCGCTCGCCGCGCGCGGCCGCCGCGCAGATCAAAAGCGCGAGTCCCACGCCGACCAGCGCGAGGTGGAGCGCGCGCATCTTCAGCCCGACTTTCTGTCGTCGTTTTCGGAGGAAATGAAAACTAAAGGATGGAGCGGACAGACGCCACCAGATCCGACCTGCACACACAGACAGACGCACGCGATTTCAGCTTCAACACACAAGCGAAAGAGCGCGCGGGGCAACACGAGCCAACAAGTTAGTGTTAGTGCCACGAAAACGGTTGTACATTATTGTTATAGACACTATAGACAGACAATAAACATCAAAACAACAATTAAAGGTCAAGCGAGTGAATCCAAATAAAATAAATGCGACCTAAAAGCGGGCCGAAAGATCCGAAAGCTCTTTACGCTGCTCGCTTCGTGTGAGGTCACTGTTTCTTAAATGAAATTAGTTTTGCATAATTGTTTCCAATTTGTGAAAACAACAAACAGCAAATTTGCAATAGACAAAAGATTTGAAACATTTAACGCCGCCGCTGGTAAACGATTTACAGGACGCGCAAACTTACTAAATGCGTCCTGTAAAGTTCTTGAAAAGTTCTTAAAATATAGAATAAATGTGGAAATATTACATTTATTTATATAAAGGAAAATAAAGGAAAAAGATGCCTTTATCGTAATGAACCTACCTTTTCTATGATGCCGTTTTAAAAAGTTGCTGCAGGAACTTCGGGTTCGAAGCTGAGGTTCGGTTCTGAAGTTGACAGCTGTTTGTTTGGTGCAGTTTCGGCTCGATGCTCAAAGGTTTAAAGTTTGATATCCACTTAGGGTTTTTTTTTCGGCTCAGCGCATGGCGTGGGTTCTGAAGTTCAGATTTAGTCTCAAAATTGAGATGAAGGCTCGATGTTGGTTTCAAACAAATGGAGACTGAAGCTGTCGGACTCGCCCGGCGGTGCGCTCCGGAGTTCTGGCGTCTCCATGCGCGCTGCGCTGCGTTATTATAAGGGTGCGTGGGACAGGCGGGATTGGCGGGCTGCCCCCCCCCCCCAACCGAACACACACACACACACACACACACACACACAGAGTTGTTTTCAGTTCATATGTCTTCAGCTGTACACTAAGGAACGCGTGGTTACCGGGAACTGTCCCACTGACCGACACTCCAGTGTTCCTGCACTGTCATCAGTTCGCCTTTCGCCCTCATTTATGTCTCCAGTTACGCCGTGCCAGGAACCGTTGAGACTGGAAGAGCTGCTGTAGACTTATTAATTAATTATGTAATTAATTATGAGGTCATAGAAACTCTAGGAAGAGCCACAGCGAGAGAGAGAGAGAGAGAGAGAGAGCAGTTACTGCTGAATCCCAGGAGTCGGTTCCTGTGCAGTCGTTCACCCTCCCTCCACATCATTAATCTGAGGGAGTGTCTCAAACAGAACGGAACGCTACCTGCTACACGACGAAAGTAGTGCACTTGTTTACTTCACTCATGTTGGATTAATAAAGCAGAACTGTCCCGTTTAAGGGATGATGCTCTGCTGCATCCATTTACATTTACATTACATTTGGTCATTTATTGGACGCTTTTATCCAAAGCGACTTACAAGCTGAGCACAGGGTTCATCACAACATCCCTGGAGCAATGAGGGTTAAGGGCCTTGCTCAAGGACCCACATTGGTAACTTCAGTGGAGCTGGGATTTGAACCCACAACCTTCAGATTGATAACCCAACACCCTGACCACTGAGCTACCGCACCCCAGATGAATCCAGATGAAAGACCACGACCAGTATCTCCCCATTGTACCCTAAAAGCATATCAGACTTTTGCTACTGATTTAAAACATTGTCAGAGGACTCATTAATAAAAGTCGTTAAGAAAATGCAATAATATGTACGTTAGTGCAACAACACATAGACCTGCAGGAGCTTTAATGATTTTCTATTCCATGTTGCGCCTCCGTTCTCCAATTTGCCATCCCATAAAGAGTGTGTGTGTGTGAGTGAGTGTGTGCCTAGCGATGGATTGGCGCCCTGTCCTGGGGCTATCTGCCCAGCGCCCGAAACGTTCTCCCCTGGATGGGCATGGGGAACCCCCCCGCGACCCTAATAGAGGACAAAGCGGAAGATAATGAATGAATGATGAATGTTGCGCCTCCTTCTGCAGCTATCACAGCTTCCCCTCATCTAGGACGGATTTATCCAGAGAATCGAGATGAAAACACAAAAAAAAACTGACTTGACAACCGGATGCAATCTGCCCAGTTCATTCCAAAGGGTACATTCAGGGCTCTGTGTGGACCAGATGAGACCATCCACACCCAATTTATCCAGCGATGCCTAAAAAAACTCAAAATGGGCCTCCTCCAAACACAAACAGGTTCAACAATTTGAAAAAAAAAGTACATAGCTAGATGCATAATTTAATCCATCCATGTAAAGGCACAGATTAAATACCTGTATTGACGGATTACGAGCTGTGGCCCCGGACTTCAGTTCATTATAATTAAACAGATTTTTCCAAATGATACAAAAACTTATGTGAGGGGGAAAAAAATTCATTCATTCATTATCTCCCGCTTTATCCTCTATTAGGGTCGCAGGGGGCTTCCCCATGCCCATCCAGGGGAGAATGTTTCGGGCGCTGGGCAGATACACCCAGGACAGGGCGCCAATCTATCACTGGGCACACACTCACTCACACACACACACTCTATATGGGGCAATTTGGAGAACCCAATTTACTTGATCCATGTTTTTGGACTGTAGGAGGAAACCGGAGAACCCGGAGGAAACCCACGCGGACACAGGGAGAACATGGAAACTTCACCCAGATTGGGGATTCGAACCGGGAATCCCTAGTGCTGAGAGGCGAACGTGCTAAACCACTAAGCCACCGTGTCGCCCTTGGGGAAAAAAATTCATTCATTCATTATCTCCCGCTTATCCTCTATTAGGGTCGTGGTGGGGTTCCCCATGCCCATCCAGGGGAGAATGTCTCGGGTGCTGGGCAGATAGACCCAGGACAGGGCGCCAATCCATCGCTGGGCACACACTCACTCACACAGACACACTCTATATGGGGCAATTTTGAGAATTCAATTAACTTGATCCATGTTTTTGGACTGTGGGAGGAAACCGGAGAACCCGGAGGAAACCCACGCAGACACGGGGAGAACATGGAAACTCCACCCAGATGGGGATTCAAACCGGGAATCCCTAGCACTGAGAGGAGAATGTTCTAAACCACTAAGCCACCATGTCGCCCTTGGGGAAAAAAATACTAAACAAAAATAATTAACACCTGCAAGGCTGTGAATGTCTTCTGTCCACTGTTCTGATTGTGATGGACGAGTATCCACCGAAGTGAAAGTGAAAGTTGGGAGGACAGCAGTGAGACAGGCCTGCGTGCTGTACAGCCTACAGACTGCTGCTCTGAACGGAAGGCAGTAGAGGGAGCTGGACGTGACAGAGAGGACGATGCTGCGTCTCTCAGAGACAGTCATAAGGACAGATTATAACAGAGATAAGTTTATTAGAGGGACACTGAAGGTCAGATGTTTTGGACACAAGGTAAGGGAGGAGGGTTTGATGCGGCTGTGAAGAGGGATGAGGATCATATGGACAAAAGGATGCTGAGGAGACAGCTGCCGGGCAGCGTGAGAAGAACAAGGCCAGAGAGCAGGATCATGGATGTGAGTGAGGACATGCCGAGACAGCAGGATGCTTAGAACAGGGTGAGAGGGAGAACAATGATCCGCTTTAGCGACCCCTAATGGAAGAGCTAAAGGAAGGAGATTTCCACTCTTCTGATCCATGTCAGGTGACAGAATTCAGTAACAGCTGGTCCATAGAGGGCGCTGGGGCGCCGCCCCCCTTTAAAACTGTTCAGATATTAAACTGAATTAATTATGAACTGCAAAATAGTTAATGAGAAACGTATTTATTTGTCCTGTGTGTCTAACAGACATGTTAGAATTTATTCAAGGAATAAATAAATACGTGTAATTGCTCCCATTGTGCACACCGGTCTCATGAGTGTGTATGTGGGCACGCGAACGTTTTGGCAAGCATGTGATCTGAGGCTGGTTTCTGATTGGTTATTTTGCAGGTCATGACAGGTGAATCACTCATTAACTCAGGTGCGGCTCATTAGTTCGATTCTCTCTTAACGTTTGCAGACTGGAGTCGCATCCAAATGAAAGAGATTTCAGATTTGTCTTTACAAAAAATCAAATCGAATAAAAAAAAAATCCTTTACAAAACTTCACTGGAAGAAAAAAAAGAGGATAAAGGAGTTTGGACCGGATCGTCCCAATTTCCAAATCCAGCAGCAGGTCAGTGATCGGGGTGATGAGGTCATGGGAGCACGGTCCATGCTGTCATTAGAGAAAACAGTAATCACTGAGATGACTGACTTTAAAGGGAATGTTATTGAGAACTTTGCAGGCCAAAGGGAAAGAAGGGCAAGATTCATGTTTAAATAATGTTTAATTTAATTTGTTTTTATTGTTTGCGCCCCCCTCAAATTTCAAGCACCAGCCGCCACTGCCGGCTATATATATAAAATCAGTATAAAAAATAAATCAGTTTAAATCAGTATAAATTCCATCCATCCATTATCATCCCTCATTAGGGTCGCGTGGGGCGGGGGGGGGTGTCCCCATGCCCATCCAGGGGAGGACATCTTGGGCGCCAGGCAGATACACCCAGTACAGGGCGCCAATCTATCGCTGGGCACACACTCACTCACTTACACAGACACACTCTATATGGGGCAATTTGGAGAACCCAATTGACTTGATCCATGTTTTTGGACTGTGGGAGGAAACCGGAGAACCCGGAGGAAACCCACGCGGACACGGGGAGAACATGGAAACTCCACCCAGATGGGGATTCGAACTGGGAATCCCTAGCGCTGAGAGGAGAACATGCCAACGTTATGGTAACTCATAAAACCTCCACTTAACCAACAAAACAATTTTTGTGTTGTGTGTTTTAAGTTTCCAAATGGTTTTCTATTTGAAAGCCATCCCTGTTGATCTAAACAGATTGTCGCAGAGCTGTTAAAAAAAATGATGATGATGATGATGATGATGATGATTATGATGATGGTGCGTTGTGATGAAGAGGACCCTATGGCTTCAGTTTTGTAGGTGTAGATGAAAACGATCTGATTATTGGCAGTCGCAGTGATCGTGATGGTTTAAAGCATAATTCGAAATGGTGCCACAAGCTAATGTCTGGTGCCGGGCTCCTCCACCTGTCACCTGTCATAACCTCTGCTTGATGCTGATGCATGATGTTATGATGCATGGAGGACCCCCTGCACCCTGCCAAATCCTGTCATAAATACACAGTGGCTGACTGCGTCCCATACCGATTTAACTCCAACAACCTCTCAAAGGTGGCCACCGGTTCTTCTGAATGACTTTCCTTCTGGCCGTCATGATAAATGTAGACTTTTAATCCTGACGTATCAGTGTGGGGTGGAGGGGGCATTAAGGTGTGTGTGTGGGGGGGGGGGTTGTCTGGGGTTTTCACAGCTTTTTAAAACCCGGCTCTATTCCCATCATGCCGAATACTAGGGGATAGAATCCTAATCAAGGTGCAGAGGTCTCGTTTTGTACCGCAAAAGCAAGCACGCATTGTGAAATCCTTATTTGCGGATGGATTACTCTAAGGGCTTCTTTAAACTCTGACAACAGCGCTCGCAGGAGTGGCTCCGTTGTCGCAGCATGTGAAGAACTCGGTGTGTTTTAAAAGGAGGTACGAGGTCATGAGGCATGTCGGGACATAATGGAGTTTTTTTTTTATCGTTACTACGCGGCTGTACTGAATTGAGTGATGAACTGTGTGGTCTGTTGCCGAAGTTCGACAATCTGCTTGAAGGAATGATTATGACATCGCAATACTCCATTTAGAGTAAAGCATCATGTGCTGTGTGATGTATGATGAAATAATAAATTCAGTACAAGTCCCTGACTCTGGCCTACAGAACCACTTCTGGATCTTCCCCCTCCTACCTTCACTCAAAATACACTCCGACTCGTTCACTTCGCTCCAGTGATGATCGCCCCCTGGTGGTTCCACCTCACCGAGGAGCTGATTCTCACTCCGTGGCGTTCACCACTGCAACAGGGTGGAACCATCTTCCCAACTCCGTCCGTAAGGCGGAATCACTAAGCAGCTTTAAGAAACATCTGAAGACGCTTCTCTTTAACAAAAACCTGTTGTAGAAAAAAATAATAAAATAAAAATTCATTTATTTATTATCTTCTGCTTTATCCTCTATTAGAGTTGCGTGGGGGGGGGGGTTCCCCATGCCCATCCAGGGGAGAACGTTTTGGGCACTGGGCAGATACACGCCAACCTATCGCTGGGCACACACTCACTCACACAGACACACTCTATATGGGGCAATTTGCAGAACTCAATTGACTTGATCCATGTTTTTGGACTGTGGGAGGAAACTGGAGAACCCGGAGGAAACCCACGCGGACACGGGGAGAACATGGAAACTCCACCCAGATCGGGACTCGAACCGGGAATCCCTAGAGCTGAGAGGAGAACGTGCCAACCACTAAGCCACCGTGCCGCCTACCTTCACTCTGTCTTTTCAAAATACACTCTGACTCGCTTACTTCACTCCAGTGATGATCGCCCCCTGGTGGTTCCACCTCACCGAGGAGCTGATTCTCACTCCGTGGCAGTCACCACTGCAACAGGGTGGAACGATCTTCCCAACTCCGTCCGTAAGGCGGAATCACAAAGCAGCTTTAAGAAACTACTGAAGACGCTTCTCTTTAACAAAAACCTGTTGTAGAAAAAAAAAAGGGGGGGGGGGGCGCAGCATCAAATAACAATCAGGTTTGATGAATTTACAGTGCAGTTGGTTTTCTGCATAGCTTCTGACTTGTAATGTTCTTTGGATAAAAGCGTCTGCTAAACGACTAAATGTAACAGTAATAATCTGCATTAATGCTTTCATCCATGTTTCTATACTGATCAGGGGTCTGCAAACGGTAAAGGGCGTCTGTGTGTGAAATAAAAATAAGAAATAAAGTACGCCGTAATATTTCAGAGCATCATTCGAGGCTTTAAATGGATCCTGTCGCGATCAGTGGCGCAATACTACGGCACTAGCACACAGACTTAAAATTAGGTTATAGATTTCATATCCTATTCCCATTAGAGATTCTTTGCATTGGAGCGTGGACAGTAAAATGCCTCCACCCCCCCCCCCCACGCTCACACACACCACCCTTATCTTGGTAAGAGCGCTGTCAACCACTCATGAAATGTTGGAGGAGAACAGCAGAACTCTGGTGAATCCCAGGAAGCGATGGATCGTGAGCGAACTGAAATAATTCATTCATTTATTCATTATGTCCCGCTTTATCCTCTATTAGGGTCGCGGTGGGGTTCCCCATGCCCATCCAGGGGAGAGCATCTTGGGCGCTGGGCAGATAGACCCAGGACAGGGCGCCAATCCATCGCTGGGCCCACACTCACTCACACACACACTCTATATGGGGCAAATTGGAGAATTCAATTGACTTGATCCATGTTTTTGGACTGTGGGAGGAAACCGGAGAACCCGGAGGAAACCCACGCGGACACGGGGAGAACATGGAAACTCCACCCAGATGGGGATTCGAACCGGGAATCCCTAGCGCTGAGAGGTGAACGTGCTAAACCACTAAGCCACCGTGCCACCCTGAAATAATTCATGGAGCATAAATATTTTTTTGGATTTGCCTTCCAGCCTTAAAGCCCAGTGTCTCTCGACCGTCCCACGTGAACGAGGAGTGGTGTTTGTAGTAGCTGGATGTTCAATCCCGAGTAAACGTCCCACTATGTGTTTTTTTTGTTTAGCAAGAAGCTGTCTGTTTAAGTTAAGTTGAAGTTAAGTTTAAGGCTGAGTGGAGAACCGGCCTGCCTTCCAAACGTCTCCTCCAAGTTCATTAGGACGTGACTACAGGGGCCGGGGAACGGGGGGAACGTGACGCCCGTTTCTCACCAAAAAGTAAACAGTTTTGATATAAAGTCGGTGTTTACACGCGCCCAGAGAGCTGGTGTTGTAATCTGAAGCCACTCGTGGGAACTTGCCCTCTGGTTCTCCTGGGTTTTATTCTTCCTTTCCCTCACGTTCTCGCTTTCTCTTTCTTATCATATCTTTTGCAACATCTTGACATTTTTTTTAGATGCATCACTTTTGCACATAGTGTTGTATAAATAATATCATTCATTCATTATCTTCCGCTTTATCCTCTATTAGGGTCGTGGTGGGGTTCCCCATGCCCATCCAGGGGAGAACGTCTCGGGCGCTGGGCAGATAGACCCAGGACAGGGCGCCAATCCATCGCTGGGCACACACTCACTCACACAGACACTCTATATAGGGGCAATTTTTGAGAATTCAATTAACTTGTTTCATGTTTTTGGACTGTGGGAGGAAACCGGAGAACCCGGAGGAAACCCACGCAGACACGGGGAGAACATGGAAACTCCACCCAGATGGGGATTCGAACCGGGAATCCCTAGCGCTGAGAGGCGAACGTGCTAACCACTAAGCCACCGTGCCGCCTGTATAAATAATATTTGCAAAAAAACTTTTTTTTGTTAATTATCCTGGTAGAGCGGCACGGTGGCTTAGTGGTTTAGCTTGTTCTCCTCTCAGCACTAGGGATTCCCGGTTCGAATCCCCATCTGGGTGGAGTTTCCATGTTCTCCCCGTGTCTGCGTGGGTTTCCTCCGGGTTCTCCAGTTTCCTCCCACAGTCCAAAAACATGGATCAAGTCAATTGAGTTCTCCAAATTGCCCCATATAGTGTGTGAGTGAGTGTGTGCCCAGCGATAGATTGGCGCCCTGTCCTGGGTGTATCTGCCCAGCGCCCAAAACGTTCTCCCCTGGATGGGCATGGGGAACGCCACAGGCACCCTAATAGAGGATAAAGTGGAAAATAATGAATGAATAAATGAATGAATGAATTATTCTGGTAATAAAATGATTTTGAGTCGCGTTCTAAGCCACATGCTCCTCTTTACCATCGTCACAACTTGCAGCATCTGAAAACCATATTAACTGATTTGATATCAGACTATATCTCAACTTATTATCTTCCTAGAGTTCCGAGGGGCAGGTTCTCATGGTCATGCAGGGGAGAACGTTTCAGGCGCTGGGCAGATACACCCAGGACAGAGCACCAGTCAATGGCCTCACTCACTCACACAGACACACACACTATATAGGGGCAATTTAAATAGGGACAGTATCCATGCATCCATTATCTAGGGTTGCAAGGAGGCTGGTTTCCCATGCCCATCCAGGGGAGAACGTCTCGGGTGCTGGGCAGATACACCCAGGACAGGACGCCAATCTATCACCAAACACACACTCACTCACACACACACACACCCTATATGGGGCAATTTGGAGAATTCAATTGACCTTTAATCCATGTTGTTGGACTGTGGGAGGAAACCGGAGAACCCGGAGGAAACCCACGCGGACACGTGGAGAACATGGGACCTCCACCCAGATTGGGATTGGAACCAGGAATCCCTAGCGCTGAGAGGAGAACATACCAATCACTAAGCCACCGTGCCGCCCTAAGGACAATCTTAAATCCATGTTTTTTGGATTGTGGGAGTAAACCGGAGAACCCGGAGGAAACCCACACGGATCGGGATTTGAACCTGGATCCCGAGCACTGAGAGGAGAACATGTTAACCATTAAGCCGCCGTGCTCCTGTCCACCTGACTTCAGTCAAAAATAGGACTGTTAGGAAGCAGAGTGCGGGTTCGTTCTTGGCTTCTTTGTTTTTTTCCTCTTTGGTCCCCCGTCCATTCCGTGTTTTCTTTCTACCTGAACTCTTTTTCTATTTCTTTTCTAAATAAAAGTCCTGTTTCCTTTGATGTTCCTGGTTTCCCACATTTTTCCTCTCTGTACTTCCTCTCTGTTATTTGTTTTTCTGCCCTTCCTCCTCTTCCTCCCCGGTCCTCCGGCGGTGTTTTTGGGACGAGGTGCGAATGCCAGCTCCAGCCCCGGAGCTGCAGAGCGGTGCGGTGGGTGTGACGTGCACCTCGGCGCAGGGCGCTGTTTTGACGTGATCGTGAACACAGGCTGACTCATTCATTCATGCCGTGTGGGTTGAAGCGGGAGGATAGTTGACATTTTCTGTCCAGTGTGATTAGTCGGTCAGTTTGCGAGCCGCTGGACGGGCCGAGCTTCCCGACGATGCGCCGTCGCAGGCCGCTCTGCTCCATCCAACACGTCTGGCTTTTTAATGTTTTTTTTAAACAACTTTGTGGAGGGATGTTTAAGGATGACGCGATGGAGGGAGGTGTGAGGAGACGATAAGTTAAAACAGGTGTGTTTAAGAATTCAAACTAATAAAACATTCATTCAGCGGTATGATTTGGAAGAAGGCGGCATGGTGATTTGCATGTTCTCCTCTCAGCGCTAGGGATTCCCGGTTCGAATCCCCATCTGGGTGGAGTTTCCATGTTCTCCCCGTGTCCGCGTGGGTTTCCTCCGGGTTCTCCGGTTTTCTCCCACAGTCCAAAAACATGGATCAAGGTCAATTGAATTCTCCAAATTGCCCCATACAGAGTGTGTCTGTGTGTGTGTGTGCCCAGTGATAGATTGGCGCCATGTCCTGGGTGTATCTGACCAGCATCAAAACGTTCTCCCCTGGATGGGCATGGGGAACCCCCCCCCGCACTAAAATGGTTTACTGTGGGGTAGAGGTCAGCACATCTGCCTCATGTCTGTGTGGGTTTCCTCTGGATTCTCTCTTTTCTTCCCACAGTCCAAAAACATGATTAAAGGTAAATGGGCTGCTCTGAATTGCCCCATATAGTGTGTGTGTGTGTGTGAGTAAGTGTATATGCAGCCATGGATTGGCTCCCTGTCTTGGGTGTTTTACCCAGTGACTGAAATAATTTCCCCTGGATGGGCATGGGTACCCCCTTCCCCCCGAGACCAGAGTATTTTAAATGCAGTTCATCTAGGAATTGTAATTATAACAACAGCTAAAATCTGACCGTGGAACTACGTCTGATTCTCTATTTCTTTTTCATTACAGATCGAATGTTGATGACTGTTTTTCTTACTTTTTAAAACACTGCGTGAGGTTTATGAGGTTGAGGCTACCTGACGTTGACTGACTGTTTAGACATTAGTTAACTTCACATATCTGCACATCTCCCAAACGCTGAGGATATTAATGTTCGAGCACGAAACCGTCTGGAGCACAAAACACACCCTTCACCTCCTCTGGTTGCAACTAGTAGGACCACACAGCATTTCGCTTTGATGCCGTATCGCCAGCTGCAGCTGTTGGGTTTATTGGCATTATCTGAAAACGTGAGTGAAGTTCAAAGGGGAAAGGAGGAAGCAAGCCGAAATATAAGTTCATTAACGGTAGTAAAAAGGGAAAGGGGGTAACAGGGTTACTGTGTTATCAAAAGGAGTATGATGCAGATGTTTGGAGACGCAGTGTAAACATTAATTACAGATGTGGACAGGAGTACAGCAGGAAATTGTGCAGGTAGAAATGGATTGAGATGGAAAAATAAATGAAGCTGATCCTGTTGCTAATGTCTGCAATGGTTGTGGTGTAGTACGGTCACGTGCTTCGTTGAGTACTCGAGGTAAAGTCAAGATGTTAATATGCACCACCGCACCCCTCACTTAAGCCAGTGCTTATCACTCCATATGCAAATATTAACTCCTCAAATCCAAACTGACTGCACGTGGACTGATTCTGACTTCACCTACTGTCCACAATGGCTCATTTCAACCATTAACATGTAGCAGCCATGCTCTGAGATGTTGGAGGACAGGGGAAGTTGAATAAGATGGGGATTCTGGATTTGACATTTACATTACATTACATACATTGCATCATTTTGCAGATGCTTTTATCCAAAGCGACTTATGAGGTTCATCACAGCATCCCTGGAGCAATGAGGGTTAAGGGTCTTGCTCAAGGACCCACATTGGGAACTTCAGTGGACCTGGGATTCGAACCCACAACCTTCAGATTGCTACCCCAATGCCCTAACCACTGAGCTACCACACCCTAAATGGCATAAACTAAACTAAATGCCCTAAATTCATAAAACAAATTGTGGGGTAACACCTCTGAACAGGTTGCCATCGTAGGGCAGCAACAGTAAGTTAAGTTAATATAACGGGGTGATTGTATTTGTCTTGTTACTGCAGCTTAACATTTAGTAATATGTTTATATGATCTGCATCCTGACCCGTGTGAGATCATCCGACATATCCCTGACGTGTGAATCGGAGAACGCTTGTCGAATGTTACCAGACTGAATTAAAGCTGTTAAAGGCTGCTCCAGGTGACGCACAGAAGCTCTATTAATGCTCCGTGTCACCGGACGAGAGTCAGCTATAGTTCACATTATAATTCATTGTTTGTCTATCCATCCATTATCCTCTGCTAGGGTCGCTTGGGGGGGGTTCCCCATGCCCATCCAGGGGAGAATGTTTCGGAGGGCAGGGCAGATACACCCAGGACAGGGTGCCCGAAACACTGTCACTGGGCACACACTCAGTCACACAGACACACTCTATATGGGGCAATTTGGAGAACTCAATTGCGTCATTAAAATGACAACGCGAATGAAAGGTTATGGAGGGTTTGCTGGGTTGAGTCAGGATGTTGCGCCGTTAATGAGCTGCGTGTCCTTTTGCAAACCTTCGATGTGTTTATTGACCTAGATAACCATTCATCTCAATCAGACTCTAATCTAACTTTAAACAAACCGAAGGGAGGTTTCGTCTATGAAATCTGAAATGCATGTTTGTAAATGTGTGTAAACTGGTTTTGGTCCCCATTAAGTAACACACACCTGGTATCCACAAACACACACACAAACACACACACACACACACACACACACACACACACATCTAAGTAAATAATGCACAACTTGATCAATTTGACGGTGACACGGCACGAATTATTTTAACATGTGAGCCTGACGCGGATACAGTTCTTCTGTTAAAAGATCCCAGGTTCTGACCTTCGGTCAAATGAATCCAATATGCTGAGAGAACACGGTCGCTGCAAACTATGAAGTGATTTCGATACATTTCGGGAGACTCTGCTGCAGGATCAGAGGGAAAGCCACAGGGTATTTAACTTTTCACAGAAACATGCCATATGCGGCAGAACTCAAACTGATTATCACTCCGAACTCAAACGTTTTAAGACGCGACCCCTCATTAAACGCTGGTAAAAAAAATTAAAAATTAAACTCGCTTCTATTACAGATTATTAACCAGAGAAGCTTTTTAAGGAGAGGAATCTGGGCTCCGAAATGTGCAAGCTGAATTTCCATCCGTCCATTATCTTTCGCTTTATCCTATATTAGGGTTGCGGGGGTGGGTCCCCATGCCCATGCTCATCCAGGGGAGAACGTTTCGGGCACTGGGTAGATACACCCAGGACAGGATGCCAATCTATCGCTGGGCACACACTCACTCACTCACGCAGACACACTCTATATGGGGCAATTTGAAGAACTCAATATGATTTGATCCATGTTTTTGGACTGTGGGAGGAAACCCACACGGACACGGTGAGAACATGGAAACTCCACCCAGATGGGGATTCAAACCGGGAATCCCTAGCGCTGAGAGGAGAACGTGCTAAACCACTAAGACACCGTGCCGCCGCAAGCTTAATCTGATGTTGGGAAAACATGCGAAGGGTTAAAGCAAAGAAAGCGGAGGAGTTTGAACACTTAGGCTTTCGTGTGGCAAGCGAGGGAAACTGTAGGAGGGACATGAAGCTGAGAGTGGAAGTAGTGAGGAGTGGATGGCACGGTGTTGCTGGGGTGACCTGTGATGGACAAGAATCTGTCAGGGTAACAGTGAATGTAATGCGACCTGCAGCACTGAGGACTTATTACAGTGGATCTGAGCGAAAGGGAAGAGAGGGAGCTGCAAGTGATGAAGATTAAGATGCTGCGATTTTCATTGGGACGAAAATTAGGAATGAGTTTATCTGAGGGATGGTACAGGTGGGACACCGGGTAGCCAGTTTGAGGTGGTATACACCCAGGACAGGGTGCCAGTCCACTGCCGGCACAAACTTACTCACACAGAATTTAGATGGGGCAATTTAGAGCAGCCAATTTACCTTGACTTCATGATTTTGGACTGTGGGAGGAAACCGGAGAACCAGAGCGAACCCATGGTGGTACAGGGAGGACATGAAAACTCCACCCAGATTGGGATTCGACCCTGGATCCCCAGTGTAGAGAGGCAGATGTGCTAGCCACTAACCCACCCTGCTGCCCAGTCATGGAGACTCTGTAAATATAATTCGCACAGGGACGGGGAGGACATGTCTATTTCACACAGTGACCAATAAACCATTGTTGTTCGACCAGGTCACGGAGCTAAAGCTCTTCAAATGTCTAAAGCCATGGTCCGAGCAAAGCGCCATGCCAGTGGTCTCATCACCATCATCATGCAGCGCCTCCACCCCTGCTTCTCATCACGGCAGGGACGTTATGATGAGCCACCAAGCAAGTGTCCGCCTTGCGCATGTGTCTGTGCATGTGAATGCGCGCCGTCTGCCGGCCTGCGTCCTGTGTCAGTATGCGCCGATTTAATGAGCTAAAGCATTTGAGCGGATTTGTTTTGTGGTCCTTGCTGGTCCATCCATTATTATCGATAAAGCAGGGATTATATGGTTTAAGCTTCGCTCTGTCTCGGTCTAATTCTTCCACAGAATTCATCCTCCACACCCCATTTACAAGAAGCTGTTTTTCACCCTGAAGAAGCATCCTCTGATTGAGCTCATGATAATGTACTCTGTGTACCCATGAGTCCGGATGATGATTGCACTTTTTTTTTTTTCCAGACCCGTGTCAGGTGATACGTGTGCAGTTTAAGAAGTGAGTGTTGGTGGGCTTCGTAAACGGCAGTGCGCATCGTTTCCACTCACTAACGTTCAGAGCCAGCTGGTCTGTATTGTCTGTGACGATCAGAAACTTAACAAAAAATTTATTAATTTTAAACTTACACTGCATTCTGGGATGCATTTCTTCTTATCACTTTTGTACAGCGTGCTTATCAAAGCTAAGAAACTCTTCCTGTAATCCTGAGTTATTCTGGTTATTCCCCATTAATCTCATATGTCAATAGGCTTCTCTCTCTGTAGATGCAGTGCCTGCTGGATGACTTCCTTATTGCCTGTGCCAGAAAATCGTAGATTCAGGAGTTATAGAAAGATTACATCAACACTCCTCGCTCTACATTTATGGCATGCATGGTTCAAACCAAGGCGGCACGGTGGCTTAGTGTTTAGCATGTGCTCCTCTCAGCACTAGGGATTCTCGGTTCGAATCCCAATCTGGGTGGAGTTTCCATGTTCTCCCCGTGTCTGCGTGGGTTTCCTCCCACAGTCCAAAAACATGGATCAAGTCAATTGAGTTCTCCAAATTGCCCCATATAGTGTGTATGCGTGCGTGTATGTGTAAGTGAGTGTGTGCCCAGCAATAGATTGGCGCCCTGTCCTGGGTGTATCTGCCCAGCGCCTGGATGAGCATGGGGAACCCCACCGCGACCCTAATATAGGATAAAACGGAAGATAATGAATGAATGAATGGTTCAAACCACCAAGATCCTCATTTTATTTTTCTTCATTCTGATGGTTAATACAAACGTCATCTGAAGTTACTGAAGCCCCTAGTTTTACTCCGTTTCCATAGTCCTTAATTCTACCATTCCTGTGCTGCACTCAGGACATTAAAACATTTAATTTCCACACGACAAATATCTGTAGTGGAGTCTGAATGGGAGGTGGGGTTTATAAATACAGATTGCAGTAAGTAATAAAACTGACCTTTGTATTTTTATGCCTCCCTAATAAACTTAAGAGTGTAATCCGACGTTCAGTATTTTTAATGGCGCGACTGATTTGTCCCATTGGGACGTCCCACGTCCCACCGGCCGTCCTCTGAAGTCGTTTTTTAAAATTCCAAAGCCGAAGTGTTCCAGCATCTTCATTTGAAATGAGATTAACGTTGAAAATATCATTTCAGATCATTTTGCTCATTAACTTTGACCAATCTGGGTGGAGTTTCCATGTTCTCCCCTTGTCCATGTGGATTTCCTCCGGGTTCTCCGCTTTCCTCCCACAGTCCAAAAACATGGACCAAGCCAATTGAGTTCTCCAAATTGCCCCATATAGTGTGTTTTTATGTAAGTGAGTGTGTGCCCAGCGATAGATTGGCGCCCTGTCCTGGGTGTATCTGCCCAGCGCCCAAGATGTTCTCCCCTGGATGGGCATGAGGAACCCCCCCCCCCCCTGCGACCCTAATAGAGGATAAAGCAGAAGATAATGGATGGATAAATAGAACTTCGACTTGGAGCATGTTAACATTCAGCCGTGTGTTTCATCACAGATTCTTTTTCTGACTGAACTGGACTTTAACTGGACACTCAGGCTCTTGGTTCTGAAACACTCTGTTCTAGCTTTGGCAGAACACCTTGGGTCATTGTTGTTCTCTAAGAATTCTCTGGCTCGTTGTTCTGTGAGAAGGTTAACCACCTAAATCCACAAGTCAATGTCTAGGTTTTGCCCTGTGATTCTATCTATCTTGCTTCCAACCTGAACTTCCATAGGTTCCATGATGGTGCTGCCACTTTGCCGGCATTTCCTTATCAGAGTCAGCTGTTTGTCTCATTTTCTTTTATTGGACTTGTCAAATTGGACTTGTCAGATATTTTCCTCTCTATTCATTCCAGTCCTAATTGTGGGCTGTGTGAATAAGTGCTGTCCTGTAAACAGATGATTTATTGCTTGGGAGTTGTCCTGTTGGAAGATGAGCCCAGTCCCTGCTGATATACATCATCACAGATGCTGCTGTCTACATGCAGTGCTGAGTTTCCTAACGAGGCTAAGAGAAGTCCTCCCTGAGGCCACCAAAAAAAAACAAGAACACCGAGTTTAATGTGATGCTCAGAGGTTTAAGTTCCCTATTTATTTCCATGGCACTTACTTAATACAGATTTTGTGCATGTTTTAGGAAAGGTTTGAAGACCTCTGCTAAAATTCCATGGCTGATTTATAAAACAATAACATTGCACTAAATTTACAGGCTGTGAACAGTCACATGTTGTTGCTGTTTCTATTTATCTATTAATGTATTAAGTTTAACAGATGAGGCTCATACTGAAGTCTTTGAGACATTGTATGCTTTTTAGAATGATATGTTCGGCCTGTTATGTTGCATACAGGTTATTTTTTTGGCTGATGAATTCATTTAACAGTTTTTTTTTTTAATACACATTTTGATATTATTTTGTTCCCACTCTTTTTAAATCCATTAATTAATTGCACATTACGAACATTTTAAGTTGGCTTTCCATTGCAGCCACAACAGCTTAGAGTTTATCCATGAAAATATTTGCCTCACTCGTCCAGGAAAGCATCTGTGGGGTCAAACGCTGTGGGGCGAGGGCCTCCCTCGCTGTCTCTGTTCCAGCTTATCTGAAAGATGTTCTATGGGGTTGAGCTCAGAGCTCTGTGCGAGCCTGTCAAGTTCTTTTACACCAAACGCAGTCAACCCTGCGTTTATTAAACTTGCTTTATGCAATGCAGGAACAGAAATAGACCTTCCCCAAACTGTTCTCGCATATGTGATGGTCCAGAACTCATGGATGGGTGCCTGATTTTACACACCTGTGCTAAATGGAATTTTATCCACATAGTATAAAATACTTTCTAACTCTCAATTGTTAAATTGCAATATATATATATATATATAGGGCGGCACGGTGGCTTAGTGGTTTGGCATGTTCTCCTCTCAGCACTAGGGATTCCCGGTTCGAATCCCCATCTGGGTGGAGTTTCCATGTTCTCCCCGTGCCTGCGTGGGTTTCTTCCGGGTTCTCTGGTTTCCTCCCACAGTCCAAAAACATGGATCAAGTCAATTGATTTCTCCAAATTGCCCCATATAGCGTGTCTGTGTGAGTGAGTGTGTGCCCAGCGATGGGTTGGCGCCCTGCGCCCAAAACGTTCTCCCCTGGATGGGCATGAGGAACCCCACCGCGACCCTAATAGAGGATAAAGCGGGAGATAATGAATGAATGTAAAAAAAATATATATATATAAATATATATATATATATATATATATATATATATATATATATATATATATATATATATATATATAAACACAAATTGTTGTACTTATGCAGTGCAAGGCAATCTGCATGTAGACACGTGCGTGTGTGTAAAGATAATCAGAGCGATCATGCAGGACCGCACCAAAGACTTCTCTTCTTTCCGAATCTCGGGTGTGCTGTCAGTCATCACAGCAAGGTGTAGACTTTTCATCTCCGCCACCCACTGAGCGTTAAACACACTCCAAACAACCCTCCATAACCTTTATTTTCAGCACTGTATAAGTTTTCATCGGGACTACCAAAAAGAACAACAGTGAACTTAATGTGATGCTCGCACACTTCTGCTCTACTGCATCAGTGCCGTGTCCTCAGCCGAGGTTTAAGTGCGGATTGTTTAAGTTCTCCGTTTATTTAGATAGCTCCGTTATTCTAAAGATAATTACAGACACAGGCCCAAATTTTGAAAGCTGATTGATTTGCCTAAATAAGTTCACACATTACTTACAGGTCAGCATATGTTTTAATGTGTACTTTTCTACTTTTTATTTATTTATACGATTTAACAGATAGCAGGAGAAAGTGAGGCTCATACCACAGTCTATTATAAACATTGTATGTTTTTTAGAATATATATATATATATATATATATATATATATATATATATATATATATATATATTATCTCCCACTTTATCCTCTATTAGGGTCGCGGGGTGATTCCCCATGCCCATTCAGGGTAGAACATTTTGAGCGATGGGCAGATACACCCAGGAATCTATCGCTGGGCACACGCTCACTCACACAAACACTATACAAATACTAAACTCTATATGGGGCAATTTGGAGAATTCAGTTGACCTTGATCCATGTTTTGGACTGTGGGAGGAAACCGGAGGAAACCAACACGGACACGGGGAAAACATGGAAACTTCACCCAGATTGAGATTCGAACTGGGAATCCCTAGCACTGAGAGGAGAACATGCTAAACCACTAAGTCACCGTGCCAGCACAAAAAATAAGGAGGAGAGCTTAAATACAGTGAGAACAGGCGAGGGGCAATTAGACAAAATAAGAACTAAGTGAGCTACAACCCAGGTGAGAACAAACGGCTTTAGAGAATAAAACGAGATGAAATTAGAATAATGACCAGATTAAATCTTGACAAATATATTACTAAATAAATCTGTACACATAATTCAGTTTGGTATTAATGCATCCATTTGATTTCATGTACTTTTACACTAATAAGTTGTTGATTAGGTTTTAGTCGGTTCAAGTATTTGTGTGCTTATTTGTGGCATGTTATTTTAAAGTTATTCAGTTTCATATTTTCACAAACAGCTCTTTTTGGAAAGTGATCCAGAGAAGCGAAGGCCCCGAAGACAAGTTTCAGCACACTTTATATAAACGCCTGTACTTTTGAAATAAGATGTGATGGTTCGGTGTTAACATGCCTGACAACACAACGCGTTAAAATAATAATGTGGACCTCTCATATAATCCTGTTGTAATTACTGACATTTATTGATCACACGGTATCTAAATAACAGGGATTAAAAATGAGGACATATTAAAACAATATACATTTGAAGAAAAGAGAACATTTCCATACAAAGAAAACAAAAATGATTGCAGTCAGCTGTGAGTGTGTGTGAGTGATACTAGAATGGAGCTACACCTTCTGACAAGAGAACAGAAGAGAACATACAGCCAAAGCTACGCCGGTTCCAAAAACCTTAACCTGTTAGAACGGCCGAATCAAATCCCAGACCTCGATTCAATTAAAGAGCCAAGTGAGAAACCTTTACTGAAGCAATTTTGCCCCAAATAATAAAAACAAGCAGACCTTTTATATACACCCCGGGAGCTGTGAGGCACTAATTCCACCTGCTCTAAATGTTTAATCAAAATATTAAGGAGGATCCCGTGTTTAACCTGCTTATTGGCAGTCGGCCTCCTGATGCATGCACGTTTGTAATGCTCCAGTGGCTTTGATTTTGAGAAGGCAGCATACGTGTGCGTATAATTGGCTAGTATAAGTTTACTGGGGCAAATCCAAAAGCCAAATAGAAACACATGGTGGAACGATACAAGCATGCTAAAGAAAGAGTAAAAAAAAAAATCCCTGCTTTGTGGTGAAAAGCGCTACGGAACAGGAAAGGCTGTGATCGTATTGGGCTGTGTATTTTAATAGAGCAACTTCATAACTTTATAACGTATTCACGCTCACACACACACACACACACACGCGCCTGCTCATGTGCCGAGTTAATTCCTTGGTAATTGTGCTGTGTTTATCTGCATCCTACAGACCACTGTGGGTGAGAGGAACTGTTTTCCTCTTTAGCAGGCTTGCATTTATCAGTGGGTTTCAAATGCATTACCGAGCTGCTCATTGCATTAACCGATTCCACTTCCTGAGTTTGGCCCTGTTTTGTTTTTCACTGGTAGTTACACATCAGCAAGATATTTAATTTTCAACTTGTGGCATTATTCTCAAGAAATACGGCGAGCTAATAAATCAGCATTTGGAGGAGAATACCGCCGACCCCCCCACCCCCCCACCCATCGTACAAGTATGAGATATACTGATGTAATAAAATAGGGTAATATTGTATAATGAATTATCTGATGAGTAAATTAAATATTACAGGTTGTCTCATTAATTCCTTAATTTTATAAGATGATTGGATAATAGAAATTACAGATTAAGCTCACGGACACAAAATCAGTTAAAGCAAATCAGTTGTAGAGCAACGAGCCTATGAAAGAATGAAAGTCTCAGCAAGTGACTTTTAAAGCATTCATTCTTGTTAAGTATAAGACGATTTAATAAAAAAAAAGAACAAATTATGATGCTATCAAAGGTATGCCTTTAAATAATCATAATATTTAATCAATCCTATGTTTTTTTTTTTATTAGAATCAAATAGTTTGTCAGGTAGGTAAACAATAGGAAGTAAAATGTGGGTTTATATATTTAGTTTCCTCCATTTTCCATTAAGGAAAATCATTTTAATGTTGTTTCCCAGGTAAAAGCCCCAATGTATAGACATGTAACTGTTTGCTGCATACTGTGAATTGGTAAAGCATTCTGTGTGTTCCATTATTTAAACATGTACGAATGGATGGAGGTCAGTAAGAGGGTTAGTTTGTGGTGCATTGTATAAACGAAGAAGTTGGATATGGAGCTGATTCCAAGAAATAAACTGTACAGGAGTATTCAGCAGTAATCTTTACACGAATGATCTCGTTTATTTTGAGCCTGGAAGCAGGTTCTGAAATGTACTGTATATTTTAACATTCATGGCAAGTCATTAAACGTCTAAGGGTTTGTAAAAACATCACAAGGGTTTTTTAGGGTTTTGACCCTCGAATTCCAGCAAACGGGGACGTTAACAATGCAATAATATGTTCAACTATATAATTTCAGCAGTGGCTTAAAGGGTTTTGGTTAAAAACCTTTACTGAACTGCGTAGAACCTTTTATGTTCGAATTGCAATCAGCCAGACAATGCGCTATTTGCACATCATGTGCTTAACATTAGTGTCATGATCTGCACCTGTTTAATATTTCTGGTTTATTATTCATCCAGCGGTGAAAAGTAAATGGTGTGTAATTTCCCCGAATATAGGGTTGTCTGTTTAATGCTGTCATGTCAGTATGCATGCTGAAAGTGCAGCACCACCCAAACAATAGCCTTTATTTAATTTACAGCATCTTGTAAACGCCCTTATCCAGAGCAAATTCAACCAAATTGCTACGCGTTTTCCTTTATCACTTTATGAACGTTTCCTTATGATGGTACAAACGAGCAGCGATGGAGGAAGCGGTGGATAATTTACTTAATGGGAAACTTGGACATTTTTCTTAAAGGATTACATTGTGTAGGTGTTTGTTGTTTTAAAGTCAATGTTAAAGGAAACCACGGGTTACGGGTCAGCACTAAATCTGAGTAGAAGGTTCAAAGTTGTTAAATTGTAAGAAAGCAGTACATGCATACTTACTGATCATACTTACAGATTAATAAACCGTCAAGATAAAAACAATAACAATAATATTGCAAATGCATAACCCAGACTTGGGCCACAGAGACGAATTTAAGTATGCCGTGGGGCTGTGGGGAATATTGAAGTGACTCAACAGTAATTCTCAGTGGGAAGTGAAACTGCAGCGTTCTGTATGACTCAGTTTTCCAAGTGATAGAGCTGATGTCATAGATCTATACGTCTGCATCCACAGAAATGTGATGTAGTAATTTGAACTGTAGTAAAGTGGTGGTGGTCAGGTCATTTCTTAAGAACTCACCTGTCTGATACAGGCATTTGCTGATGACCTCACACTTATGTAATACATCTGATATCAGCATCTACGCTGCTCACCCGTCAGCCCTGTAATACAGAGAGCATGAGCAGAGTAAATATACACATTGATCTTTCTCCGGTATCAAAGCGAATCTCTGAAGAACTGCTAAAACTAATGGCTGGAGTTACAAATGGAAGGGTTTTGTAGTGCAGTTAAATAAAACATAAATGGCATATGGTTATAATGACAATAATAAGCCAATGTAACAGGAAAAGTGGTCGTTTTTTTTTTTTTTTTGTTTTGTTTTGTTTTTTCTCCCCCAATTTCAAGTGCAACATTCATTCATTCATTATCTTCCACTTATCCTCTATTAGGGTCGCGGTGGGGTTCCCCATGCCCATCCAGGGGAGAACGTCTCGGGCGCTGGGCAGATAGACCCAGGACAGGGCGCCAATCCATCACTGGGCACACACTCACTCACACAGACACACTCTATATGGGGCAATTTTGAGAATTCAATTAACTCGTTCCATGTTTTTGGACTGTGGGAGAAAACCGGAGAACCCGGAGGAAACCCACGC
Source organism: Corydoras maculifer (assembly GCA_019802435.1). Classification (NCBI taxonomy): domain Eukaryota; kingdom Metazoa; phylum Chordata; class Actinopteri; order Siluriformes; family Callichthyidae; genus Corydoras; species Corydoras maculifer. Next base: position 265,887 of record JAFMOD010001382.1, on the reverse strand, counting down.
GGACACGGGGAGAACATGGAAACTCCACCCAGATGGGGATTCGAACCAAGAATCCTCAGCGCTGAGAGGCGAACGTGCCAACCACTAAGCCACCGTGCCGCCTCAAGTGCAACATCTTAACTTAAAATCCAAGCAGATATTCTAACTTTAAAGAAAGAGATTACGTTTTGCCAGTGTGATGTGTGTTACTCTGGCCTGTTGTTCCGTATTATATAACCCGTTATACTGAGACTGATTGTTTGTCTTTTCAGCATCGCGGCACGTTGATTTGATTTCCCCCTAACCGTAGTCTGAAACCAAAAAAATGCTTAAAATGTGAGTAGTACACCAAACACTGGGAAATACGAAGCAAATGTGAACGCAGTTGGAAAAACACACCTACATTTATACATTCATTTTATTATGGTACGACACTGTCACGCTGCTTCAATTCCCCAGGATTCAATTTTTCTTCACAAATCTTATAACCTTCATTTATTCAACTTTTTTAAAAAATAAATTGCTAAAATGATGGATGGAAACAAAAACAAGAAAAACACTTATGATGCAGACCACAAACAAGACAGAGGGCCAACACTTATAACAATAAAAAACACACACACACAAAAAGCTTAATGCACAGTGTTGCTTTGTCCAACATGAAATTTTGAACACAAATATACAGAAAATGTCAGACGCCTGTGGAGCATGATTTACGACCAGGGTTTGCTAATGTTGCATGGAATAAATGGACTAAAGCTTGCGTTTTAGTCCAAGCAAAGATGGCATTTAGGATACATGAGGTTGATAATACACCTTTCTTCCATTTTAACCATTAAAAACAGTTAAATAATTATTAGCTATTATTAGTTGAGTGTTTGCCTCCCTCGTGAGGTGATGTCCCTATAAAGAACTGCATGCTTGAGCAAGATTCACTTCATTTCATATATTTATATAGTGCTTCTTACAACAGTACATTGTCGCAAAGCAGCTTTACAAGAGGCAGGTCTTCATCAGGGGGAACGGTGGAGTGGTACCGTTTTTACTGGAGCCCCCCTACCAGACTGTAAAAAAGGACCTGGTTCCAGATATTGGAAGCTGCACAGAAAAGGTTTAGTGTACACTTTTCGTTTGGTCCAACAGGAAATTCTGAGCAGTTATATAGAAAATGTCAGGCGCCAGTGGAGCACTCAGACTTAACGCTGATATACAAACCTAGTTTGCTATTTTCAAGCAAAACTGTTGCAAACTAGATGAAAAACAGACAAGCCGGACATGTGCAATGAAAATAGACTCTTTAAGGTTGATTAGCATTAACCAGCAATATGGAAGACCTGGGGTTCGAACCCCACCTGTTTACAGTGTGGGCATTGAGCAGGGTTCTGAACCAAGTTGCTCCAGGGCTGCAGGATCGTGGCTGACCTCTGTGCTGACACCAATCATCCATCCATCCATTATCCTCTGCTTTATCCTAGAGTGGGATTGGGGGGGGTTCCCCATGCCCATCCAGGGGAGAACGTCTCAGGCGCCGGGCAGATAGACCCAGGACAGGGTGCCAACCTATCACTGGGCACACACTCACTCACTCACACACACACTCTATATGGGGCAATTTGGAGAACTCAATTGACCTTGATCAATGTTTTTGGACTGTGGGAGGAAACCGGAGAACCTGGAGGAAACCCATGCGGACACAGGGAGAACATGGAAACTCCACCCACATTGGGATTCGAACCGGGATTCCCCAGCGCTAAGAGGAGAACGTGCAGCTGTTTGATTGTTGTATGGATATTGTTGTATACCGAATGCCAACCTTGCATTTAATTAATTAATTACCTTTAATCCCATATTAAGGCTGCGGGTGGGGTAATCAAAGTACAAAGGACAAAGTAATCTGATCACTTGCTGCTGCAAGTGAAACTTTATATTTGTTCTGTACGTATTGATCATGATTAATTAAAAAATAATAATAATAATAAAAACAATTATTCATTTCATTCCTAGTTACAGGAGGTTGATCGTACACATAATTATTTACATAATTTATTACATAATAATTTACTGTTATCCCTTGAAAATGGGAATAACAATGCAAGTCTTTACCAAGGGATAAAACGTAGCACCTCTTACTCAAGCTTTTTACCAAACTGAAAAAAAGCAACAGGTTCTAGATTAAATTATTTTGTTCTACACGATGATGGAGTGCCTTCTCCAGTACCTTTTTATAACAGCCCTTCATATCAACTCTATTTAATCATGTTTGATATATTTATAAAAAAAACATTCATTTTAAACTGAGGGGAAGTTTGTCAAACCTGTGGATCAAAGAAAGTGGGCCGAAAAACTGTAGACTGTTAGATGAGGACATAAGGAAAGACATGGCTCAGGGTTCATGTGATCAAAGATTAAAACGAATGAATGTGAGCAAGGCGCATCTCTTAGATGAGTCTCCGACGATCCAGAAGCCAGGGGCTCTCTCGAGCTGTGGTGAGAACCAGATGTTTCTGGGGAACAGTCAACAATGGCAAGGAGGAAGGACGGTAGGGGGGTGAGCACATTTCTACCAGACCTGCCATTGCTGATATACTGGGGTCATTATCTCAACTGGGTGCCTTTTTGACAAAGCAAATAATAATTTAGTCCAAAAATTGATCCTTGAGTCGCCCAGTTTCAGCGACAAATGTACAATGTATAGTTCATTTTACATTATATTTTACATTTAGTGTTGTGTATTTTTATAATAATTAAATGGTTTTAATAATTCCAAAAACTTCATTTAATACATAAAAATTCGAAAACCACATTTTTTTTAAAATTATTATTATCAGCATTTGTGTATGCAGCAGCTTCTGGGGGTTTAAAAGCTGTCCAAGTATACAACATTATAAATAATGAATTCCACCTCCAGGGGCAAATCTGCGTAATTAGTCTTAAGCATCGGGTTCAGGGATGATCTGTGTTCAGTCTTAGTCTTTAGTCTATTACACTAAATCTGTCACCCCATGCAACCTTTAAGTGCCATGTGACCCTGCTGGATATTAAGACCATTCATACATACTGTAGTTTTTCTATATAATTCATGTGATTGTAAGTAAAGGTGACAGGTTCCAAAAAATGTTTGTCAAACACATGTCTAATGAGGAAGCTGCGGATTAATTATCAATTAATTTAGCAAGAATTCAGCGCAAGATTTAAAACCAGTTCAAAGTTAATAAGCATAAAATAATATGTTCCTTAAATAAGTGTAATGTTCAAATTATGTTGAAATTCAAAGGATTTCGTATTGCGGGTAATTAGCTGAACCATAGGAAGTCGCATGCTGGCCAGAAATGCAAAGCAGAAGTTCTATATTACAACAATAAATTTGTACTAACTTGTAGTTGACACTGAGGTTTAAACACATCCATCTTCAACTTAGTGTTGCTTAAAAAAAACATAATTTCCATCAGAGTTAGTAGAAAACCATGACACGCCACTAATGATCTAAAAGAGGAGCTACTGAAACGTCCAAAAAAAGAAAAATAATAATAAAATAAAACCTGTTTTGTAAAATGCTGACTGTGGTGTTTAGGCAGAAATGGCTTCAGCTTGCATTGTGTTAATTTCTGTGTGAAGCCTAATCCTGTCCGTTTAAACTGGATTAAATAAGACCTTTTTTTTTTTTTTTTTTTTTTTTTTCACTTGGAGCAGCTCTATGCCCTTCAGACGTTCTCTATGGCTGAAAGTGGTAGCATTTTTAAATCTGCCGTGATTGGATAATCGTTGGTACTGCTTTAATTTTCACACATTTACTACGTACAAGCTTATATATCAGGTTGTGATGTCATTGGTTAGGGTGTTGGGCTGTCAATCTGAAGGTTGGGGGTTCAGCTCCACTGAAGTTACCAGTGTGGGGACCTTGAGCAAGACCCTTAACCCTCATTGCTCCAGGGATGTTGTGATGAACCCTGTGCTCACCTTGTAAGTCGCTTTGGATAAAAGCGTCCAATAAATGACCAAATGCAAATGTAATGTCATGAAACTTCATAACTTGTACCTTTTTTTTCTAAATTGGTCGTGGGTTCATTTGTGGAATTGATTGTGCTGACGGTGGCTTAGTGGTTGGCACGTTCGCCTCTCAGTGCTAGGGATTCCCGGTTCGTATCCCCATCTGGGTGGAGTTTCCATGTTCTCCCCGTGTCTGCGTGGGTTTCCTCCGGGTTCTCCGGTTTCAGGTCAATTGAATGCTCTAAATTTCTCCATATAGAGCCCAGCGCACAACCCTAGTAGCAGATTAAGTGTAAGATAATGAATGAGTCCTGGGATAATGTATAGAACTGATTGTGCTGATAGGAGGCACGATGGTGTAGTGGTTAGCACGGGCACCTCTGAAGTCCTCTAAATTGCCCCACATTGTGTGTGTGTTTGTGCGAATGAGTGTACTCACTGATAGATTGGCACCCTGTCCTGGGTGTATCTGCCCGGCGCCCTAAATGTTCTCCCCTGGGTTTGCATGGGGAACCCCCCCCCCCCTACGACCCAATTAGAGGATTAAGTGGAAAATCTTCAGAAGCTTATATTAAATACAAATACTAATTTGAGTATAGTTTATGCACAGGAGGGTCGCCTTTGCTTAGCGATGCAAATGTAAATGACTGTGTTGATGGAGTTTCAGCTTTAGTGACCCTTTAGACCTTGAGGCCTGAATAAAAGGCTTTTTAGGAATCACTAATGAAAGTCTTCTCGTTTATCGTGTGTGTGTGTGTGTTTGTGTTTGCAGTGTCTCTGGTTACTCTCATGGGACCAGATCAATGCACTCTCCTATGTGCTGAGTGTCTCTGTGAATGCAGTCACTGCCTGGGCTTCTGAGAAATTAAAAAAAAAAAAAAAAAAAAGAAAGACAGACATAAGGCTCATCGACGGCTACTTACAGTACAGCATGTTCTCTGGAACACGCATGGAGAAGCAAGTCAAGTTCTAAATAATCTGCACTGTTAGGCTGCTTCCCGTCGCCGGACGGTGAAAAGACATGGAATTCTTCTGAGGTTGTCGGGTGGCCGCTACTGATGTGTAGCTACTCTGACGCCCTCAGAAGCTTAATTGATTAGAGTGATTTACTGCTTGAGAGCATCGATGGGGTACTGCATTATCCTGTATTATTATATTAACCTAGTATCATCACCTTTTGGCCCCAATTTTGCAATAGATTACACAAGTATGCGTTCTGCAGTGTGCTGTAGTAGCCAGCAGAGAAACAATAAAAAAACGCTGGTAAAGGGAAGAACCACTGCCAATGATGATGTAACATATACACTCAGGGTTGAGCTCATGGCACGTAAAATGCTCGGCTCTATTACAACTTACTCGAAGGTAACATATTGGACAGCTGGGGATCACATTAAAAGCATTGTGTTCAAACCTAAAGGTGGCGAAAAAGTTAGAGGTAGGTTAGAGACGGTGTTAAATCTGCGTCCCTGGTGTTGGGCCATTTGCAACACATTATATACATTCATTCATTCATTCATTCATTCATTATCTTCCGCTTTATCCTATATTAGGGTCGTGGGGGGGTTCCCCATGCCCATCCAGGGGAGAACGTTTCGGGCGCTGGGCAGATACAGCCAGGACAGGACGCCAATCCATCGCTGGACACACACTCACTCACACAGACACACTCTATATGGGGCAATTTGGAGACCTCAATTGACTTGATCCATGTTTTTGGACTGTGGGAGGAAACCGGAGAACCCGGAGGAAACCCACGTGGACACGGGGAGAACATGGAAACTCCACCCAGATGGGGATTCGAACCGGGAATTCCTAGCGCTGAGTGGAGAACGTGTTAACCACTAAGCCACCGTGCCGCCCTCCACATTATATACATTAAAAGTCTTGATGTATTATTGTTTGTTCCAGTAGAGGGCAGTGAGGATCACCCCTAACCCTACAGCTCTGTAAGCTGGACGGTGCCCCCGTGCCTGAAACTGGCCGTCCGTAGAATGTATCATTAAAACTAAAAGGATTTTTTTACCTAACTGTTTTCTTTGTTCCGTTGTTGTTATTAATAAATGGTACACTCCATCCTCAGACCAATTTTGCACCGATGAGCTGTTAAAGTTGTACCTTGTGATTGATTAACTAGAAACAGGGCTTAGTGGTCACCAGAAACATGGATTCAAAATAAACTGACAGTTCATAATTGCCCCTATATCATCTGTGTGTATGAGTGAGGACAGGTGTGTGCCCAGCCAGATGAACCCGCTGCGACCCAAGTAGAGGATCAAGCATTAGATAATGGATGGATGGACAGGACGTGGTTACTCAGCGTTATCTCGGGGGGGGGGGGGGGTTCAGTGTGAGCCCTTAAGCAAGACACTTTATCCTTCAGGGGTAGGACTGTACTGTTACCCTACGTTCTGACCCCAGTCATCAGGTTGGGATACTAGTAGAGGATTAAGTGGAAGATAATGAATGCTTGAATGAGTCCTGGAATAATTTGTGCAGTTGATTGTGTTAACAGGCGCATAGTCGCCACACGGCACGAGAGATTTAGGTTTGTATCCTAATCTGGGTGGAGTTTCCATGTTCTCCCCATGTCCATGTGGGTTTTTCTAGGTTCTGTGTTTTCCTGTGGATGGAGGGATCGACAGGGATACTCGTAAGTCGCTTTGGATTAAAGCGTCTGCCAAATGACCTGATTATAAATGTAATGTAAACCAAACAGAACTCCCTCACTATCCTGTAAACTCCTGCAAATATTGTGATACAGGCGTCACCTCATGCGCTGGACCCTCCGACGCTCTGTATGCCACCCGTCGGATAGGTGGATTAGTTAGGCCTGGTAACACCGAGAGGCATGAATCAAATTTACAAAAAAAAAGCCTCCTGGAAAGAGGAGAATGAAAAGAAGATGGAAAAGGTGGGACCGAGTTGTTTTCATAAGATCTTCTCTGCGAGTGGCTGCCAGGAGGTTGTGAGGAGGATAGTTTGCACATGATGTATGAGCTCCAGTCAAAAGCTTTCAAAACAGGGTGAGCTGCAGCTGCAAAGAAACTGGAGCCGGACTTTCACAGGAATTGTATAGATAACGGCCTCAAATTGAATAATGTGAAAAATACCTTCAGTTCTGCCAAAGTTGAAGCAGCACCAGTAAATTACCCCGGCATGTGCGTTACCTTACCGTGATTACTGTAGGCTATAAGGGTCAGGTCAGTGTCTCGTCTGGGTTTTTATAACATATATATGCATGTGTGTGTGTGTGTGTATATATGTATGTATGTATGTATGTATGTATGTGTATATATATATATATATATATATATAT
>JAFMOD010001382.1:197034-219382 GCA_019802435.1 Corydoras maculifer | reverse complement strand
GGCGGCACGGTGGCTTAGTGGTTAGCACATTCGCCTCTCAGCGCTAGGGATTCCCGGTTCGAATCCCCATCTGGGTGGAGTTTCCATGTTCTCCCCGTGTCTGCGTGGGTTTTCTCCGGGTTCTCCGGTTTCCTCCCACAGTCCAAAAACATGGAGCAAGTTAATTGATTTCTCAAAATTGCCCCATTTAGAGTGTGTCTGTGTGAGTGAGTGTGTGCCCAGCGATGGATTGGCGCCCTGTCCTGGATCTATCTGCCCAGCGCCCGAGACGTTCTCCCCTGGATGGGCATGGGGAACCCCACCGCGACCCCAATAGAGGATAAGCGGGAGATAATGAATGAATGAACTTGTACGACTTTTTAGAGTTTCAAAGAATCTGTAAGAAGTTAACTTGAAGTGCCATAAATTTTCAAAAACAACCAGTATTGTAAGTTTGAAATGTAATAATGAACTTCTACCACATGGGGGCTCTGAACTACTGGCAAATTTACACCTAAAACTTTAAAATAAATTTTAAACCTTGAGCGTGAATCGGATCCTCCGGATCATTGATGAACGTTCTTTCCGCTTTCAGTGGGATGGAGGAGGAGAGTGTGTTCAGAGTGGTTACAATGGAAATCCGGTTATAAAATATAAAATGTAATTGTTTATAAAGTATTTATTCATAGTTTGTAATTTATACGATTTTAGAGTTTCAAAGAATCTGTCCGAAGTTATATTGAAGTGCCATATATTTCCGAAGACAAGCAAGTTTGAAAGTTTGAGGAGAGTATGTTTAGAGTGATTACGATGGAAAACTGGTTAATAATAGAGATATAATCTATTTTAATAAAATTTTCGATTTAGTTTTAAAATTGTGTTTTTTGGCTGGAGGATTAGTATTATGTTGAGAGAGGATATGTGTTTATTCTGTAACATTATTGACTGTTGCGTCAACGGTTTCTGGTTACAAATATAACTTCTGAAGAATGCTTTTTAAAAAATGTGTTTTTACATGTTTATTCATGAAAAATAACCTTTGTTCTGGAATCCATTTGCTAATATAGCATATTAAACACCAAACATCTTTTTTTCAAAGATCTGATAAAATATTACCCTTTAAAAATGGAAATTTTAAAAGGACATAAAAGACATTTGGCACGCTGTACAAGTCACCAGTCACCAGTTTGGCGCCATCCAGTTCAAACACTTCAAAGTTACTTCGAAGCCAAGAAAACAGGCCTGAGAACAGAATCAGATCCATGATTAGCTTTTGCTAAACTATTATTGTTGTAATAATGTTACCTAATTAATAAAAGTATTTAAAAACAAACTCGATGAATATATGAACATGTTTGGGACAAAATGGCATACCGCGTTGGCAGGGAACGCCCGGAGCATGACTGCACTCAGGCCTTTGTACAGCGCCTTGGCACCTTCCTCACGCAGCAGCGTTGTTAAAACATCTGCGAGGCCTTTATAGCGTCCATCAGCAGCTGCGAGTGAAATAATACAGTTCACTATTATTATTCTTTAATCGAAATCGATTACCGTCGGTGTTGTTGTTGTTAAAGTTGTAAATTGGCAAATGAACCTACCTGTCTGGAAGTTGGATTTTAGAACATCAAAAGGAAGAGCGAGTGCCCAGTTCATGATGCCAGCTGTGCCACCAGCCAACAGAATTCTAGATGTGCTTAACTGGTCCAAACTGTACATATCATATTTAAATTTTATTAAAAATATGGTTTTGTGTTATTGATGTAAATTAAGTTTGATATTTTGACTTTTACCTTTCACCTTCAGGAGTGAGGACATGCTTTAGATATTCGTATGTGAGGAAGTAGAGACCAGTGGAAGGTGCATCTGCATGGTTTAAAAGATATAACATAGTGATGATGTACAATCAAATTAAATGAGATATCTGATTAGTAAGGGGATACTTTTGCGTGAGGTGAGTATCCACTGCGTCACTACTGATCATGGGGTTTAATTAGTAAACAGTATAAAGACTGTTGATTTTTTTTACACAACGCTCACTCTTAAATATGAAAGCTGTAAATGAAAATGTGGTAATTCTTCACAGAGCTAAGGGCACATACCTCTTATTAAGGTGAGGACAGTTCCTCTGTACAAACTGCGGATCCCCTGTTCTTTATACAGCTTTACTGCACAGTCCACAGGTCCGGCGTAGTTCACCTGACCTCCGAAAGACTGCACCTGAATCAACACCATGTGAAAATTAAGAATATATATTTAACAAACAGAAACTAGTAAACATGGAGGAGCTGTATTTGAACTATAACATTACTGAAAACAAGTTTTTGCTCACAAGTCTACATCTTTATTTACTTGCCTTTATGACATAGTCAATTAGTCAGTGACACAGTGGGTATATATATATAGATATATAGGGCGACATGGTGGCTTAGTGGTTAGCATGTTCTCCTCTCAGCACTAGGGATTCCCGGTTCGAATCCCCATCTGGGTGGAGTTTCCATGTTCTCCCCGTGTCCACGTGGGTTTCCTCCGGGTTCTCCGGTTTCCTCCCACAGTCCAAAAACATGGATCAAGTCAATTATTTCTCCAAATTGCCCCATATAGAGTGTGTCTGTGTGCCCAGCGATAGATTGGCGCCCTGTCCTGGGTCTATCTGCCCACCGCTCGAAACGTTCTCCTCTGGATGGGCATGGGGAACACCACCGCAACCCTAATAGAGGATAAAGCGGAAGATAATGAATGAATGAATGAATAAATGAATGAATATATATATATATATATTACTCTGTGTGTAATAAATCAAGATTAAAAAATTTAACGTCCAAAACTGAGAACTGGATGTGCAGGGAGTTTCTCCTTTTCACTTACTTGCAGAAGACACTTGATTCTTTCTCCAGGTGCAACAATGATGGTAGTTAAGGCCCCTGCCAACATTCCAGCCAGGTATGTCTGTGTGTACCTTAATGAACGAGATGAATCCACCTGCAGTTAACATCATCAGAGCAACTTTCATATATGAACTGAGTTACTGTGAAGGAAAATCTATCACAGGAGACTTTCTGATCTTTTGTTTTATTAATGGTTACTATATTATTTGGAATTAAAATCTTTAATTAAAATGAAAGATGTATTTTCACTTATTTTCACAACTCAAATATCAAATTTATGTGAAATGGTGTTTAAATAATTATATATATCCCATATTTATCACACCTTATAAAAATAAGGTTCAACAACTTGTTTTTCATAAACATAAGAAGTCATAATGCTGAAAAATATAGGATTATTGAAAAATCGTATGTCACACATCTAGTATTTCAGCAAAGCCAAACATTTCAAGTTGATCACAGCTCTGTTTTTGTACTCTTTATGATACATGTTTTTAACCTAACCAATTTTAAACCTTTTAACCAACTGTGAGTTGTACTGACGTGATTGGGAGGGATGGTTCACTCTGGAGAAGCTGCTTTCCAAGTCCAAATCCAAAGAAACTGATCGCCATCATGGGAGCTACCCCTGCCAGTGGGGCACCCAATCCTTTATAAAGTCCCAAAAGTCCCTTAAGAACAAATAATGAAGTAAATATCAAGAACCCATCCACTACAACATGCATTACATGGTTTCAGCAACGATACATAATATGCTCAAAGGTCCAAGAGTGACAAAACTGAACCCCCAAACTTACCATCCATTAACTTTAGTTCTGAGCAACCACACGTTTATGTTCACCCTGTGGCGGATGGTTTAGGGTTTTACGGCTTAGGTTTTATATGCATTCTTAACCACTGTTTTTAACATTCTAGTTATGAGTGTTATACATTAAGAGGCCAAACGATGTACCATGGACTCAACTGCATGCGAATGTGCCGAGTCACTGCTTACAGTAGATAATCAGCTTTGAAGTCGTATAATATAATATTAAATCTAACCTCTCGAGAGACTGTTTTTCGAAAACAGTCGAATGTCCCAGCGTACAGCAGATACTGGCTACATGACGCCTTGGGCTGTGTCTGAAGGCGAACCTGTGGGAAGATAAAGATGACATGATAATGCTGCTACTGCCAGCACTGAAGTAAAGACGTGAGGGCGTCTGCACGCCGATGGCAGAATTCTTTGCTGATAAGTCAGGGGCTTGTATACACAAAGTAAACGTGTGCAGACTGATAAGCACAGATCCTCAACGTAGCAAATATAATTTAGAAACCTTGTGATCTAACAGTTCAATAATTATATTACAATTACTAGAAACTTGACTGCACTTTGTATTGTTCATGTCATGGAGGACTGATGTTTAGTTAACGTACAGCATTGCAGGTATGCTGTTTCTTTTTGTGGACCTCTTTACGCACCACTGTTCATGGATCTATGGGAAAATCCACAAGGTAATGATTTACAGAGACAGCTTTAATCCACTGATGCGTTTAAGGTACAGACACTAATGAAAATGCTTGGGGCGGAATGGTAGCAACGTAGTTGTCACGTCCTCCTCTCAGCGCTGGAGATTCAGGTTTGAATCCTGATCTGGGTGGAGCTTCCATGTTCTCCCCATGTTCTTCGGTTTCCTCCCACAGTCCAAAAACATGGATTTATAGTGAGTTGGCTGCATGCAGGTCCATCACTGATGAAACCATTGGCTTTAAATTACTCCAGCAAGGTATTTGAAGAGTATTTGTGAGATTAGACACTGATGTGAACAGAGAAGGACGGGCTTATAATTTCCAATTTTCAAAAATGGGTTGGCCGCTCCCCAAACTGTTTTCACAAAGTTGGAAACATACAGATGTCCAAAATGCATGCCTAGATGCTTGCATTATAAATAATTATAATTATTATTAGTTGTAATATTTATTATTATCTTTTGTCTATTTATTTTAATTGAAATATCTTAATAAACTTTATGTAGTGTACTGATCAAGTGCTACGTATTAAAGTAGATGTATATTATAAAGCTGTGTTATCAATATAATTATAAATGATACTCAGGCCGCCATGCATTTTAAAGTCACAGTGCATTATGTTAATGATTACCGTAATACAGTATTAGATGTCACAATCGCGCTTTAGAATGTTCTCTATTTATTCTGTACAATTATGTATACAAAATATATGTATATAGCTTTTGATGTATTTGCGTATTATTATTATTATTATTATTATTATTATTATTATTATTATTTTTACTTACGTTTACTATTATAATTTCTTACTTACAGGAAATAAATAAATATAAAAAGTGTAATATACCTTATTCTCAAAATTGCCCCGTTTAGAGTGTGTCTGTGTGAGTGAGTGTGTGCCCAGCGATGGATTGGCGCCCTGTCCTGGGTCTATCTGCCCAGCGCCCGAGACGTTCTCCCCTGGATGGGCATGGGGAACCCCACCGCGACCCTAATAGAGGATAAGCGGGAGATAATGAATGAATGAATGAATAATATACCTTGATGGTGTCGAGGGGATGTCCCACGAACAGCAGACACGCTCCACCGACACCTCCAGCCATAAAGTTCTTTACTGGAGAGACGCACCTCTGTACAGCCGCGTCGCCCATGGCGCGATTCTGCACTGAGGGTGTGAAATGAGCACCATTTTATACCTCCCCCCCTACTTACACACACACACACACACACACACACACACACACACACACATACACACACATCACCTGTTTGTTTTCTGTCTATACATTAGACCCCCTTTACTGAGAAAAGCGCCATAAAACGTTGTTTTAACAAGAAAAAAGACGCCCCCCATCGAACAGTTTAACTACTGCATCAATCTGCAGATGGGTTGGTTGGGAATTGTTTACAGATTAACTGAAGAACTGGACACTAATGCAAATGTGATGTTGTAAAGTCTTCAGGCAGCAATTAAGAGTGGAATAAGACCTTAATGTGACGTTGCCTGCTTTGATTAATTTTAAATGCTGGTTTTTGGTTATTTGATTATTTCCAGACTGTTCATTCTAATTAGGGTGACAGGGATACTGAAGCCTATCCCGGGTCTCATGGAGTGAAATGCAGGAAACCACCCTGAACAGATTCCAAACCATCACACAGCGTGTTTTTTGGGAGTTTGGAAGATAAACAGACCCCCCAGAGGTCTTTTCACTGCAAAGAAAGGACTTTGCGAAATCCAAAACAGGAATGCACCTCATTCCAAATTTATAGACATTAAAAAAAAGTTGCTTCACAGTCTCTACATTTATAGGAGAATTTCCACAATATTTTGGAGAGAAAACATGTCTTTCATTCTTAAATTTTTAAAAATGTATTTATTATTATTATTATTATTATTTTTTTTTTTCTATTCACTACAAAAGAAAACGTAGGTCCAAAAAGGCCATAAACTATGTTAACAGATCTATGTACGTTATAGGGCGGCACGGCATGGCTTAGTGGTTTAGCATGTTCTCCTCTCAGCGCTGGGGATTCCCGGTTCGAATCCCAATCTAGGTGGAGTTTCCATGTTCTCCCCGTGTCCGCGTGGGTTTCCTCCGGGTTCTCCGGTTTCCTCCCACAGTCCAAAAACATGGATCAAGTCAATTAAATTCTCCAAATTGCCCCATATAGAGTGTGTGTGTGTGTGTGTGTGTGTGTGTGTGTGTGTGTGTGTGTGTGTGTGTGTGTGTGTGTGAATGAGTGAGTGAGTGTGTGCGCAACGATGGATTGGCGTCCTCTCCTGGGTGTATCTGCCCAGTGCCCGAAACGTTCTCCCCTGGATGGGCATGGGGAACCCCCCCCCCCCCGTGACCCTAATAGAGGATAAAGCGGAAGATAATGGATGGATGGATGGATGTTATAGTAAATAAAATCCGTTCTTTTAAATAGTTGGGACTACATTTTTTACAATTTTTTGCGAGGAATTAATAAGTTCTAATCACGAACAAACGGTCATATTTGCAACATAACACATCGTTTGTGATCCTCCGCACAAAACCTGTTAACGATTTGATTTTTATAATTAGCGTTTTCGCGTCACGGAGTCGGTGAACTACATCTCCCATGATGCATTGCGTTCCCGTCCTGTCCCCCGATGTGTTCACGCGTGTGACCTGCCGACTGACGGAACCGAGGAGGTGAGAGGAACGAGCGTTTAAACATATGCTTTAAATTATTTTTATATAAATAGTTTTAATGCAGACGAATTGCGGATATTATATAAAAAAAAACTTTAATTCCCTTTGTCCTAATTATTCGGATGTTTGGAAATGTATCGGTAGGAGCGACTTCCGGTTCGGTGGCAGCTGCAGTGGGATTCAGTTTATATATGTATATAAATAAGTAATATATAATTATATATATGTACTATATATAAACTATATATATATGATTTTCTTGTACATTGTAGTTTAATCTGCATCATCGAGTTAATATATAGCACGCAAATATGCAATTTGTTTAACAAAGTTCATTTAACCAAACGAATCCCAGCGACTCCGTGTACTTTCCAACGAACCGACTCTTCAGTTTTAAACGTCATCATTTTTTAAAATATACTTTATTCATTCATTCATCATCTTCCGCTTATCCTATATTAGGGGGGGGGCAGATACACCCAGGACAGGGGGGCAATACATCGCTGGGCACACACTCACTCACTCAGATACACTCTATATGGGGCAATTTGGAGAACTTAATTGACCTTGAATCCATGTTTTTGGACTGCGGGAGGAAACCGGAGAACCCGGAGAAAACCCACGCGGACACGGGAAGAACATGCAAACTCCACCCAGATGGGGATTCGAACTGGGAATCCCTAGCGCTGAGAGGAGAACATGCTAAACCACTAAGCCACCGTGCCGCCCCCCCCCTCTTTTTTTCCATCTTTATCTCTATAACAAGGAAAGCGTTATTTATAGACAATACTTAACGCATGTTATGATCTAAGGTAGATGCAATAGCCATAAAATTAATGTTACTCTTTACATTTTAATATATTAGAATTAATAAACTCTAGGCGGCAAGCTGGCTTAGTAGTTAGCATGTTCTCCTCTCAGCGCTAGGCATTCCCAGTTCGAAACCCCATCTGGGTAGAGTTTTCATGTTCTCCCCGTGTCCGCGTGGGTTTCCTCCGGGTTCTCCGGTTTCCTCCCACAGTCCAAAAACATGGATTAAGTTAATTGAATTCTCAAAAATTGCTCCATATAGAGTGTGTCTGTGTGAGTGAGTGTGTGCCCAGTGATGGATTGGCGCCCTGTCCTGGGTGTATCTGCCCAGCGCCCGAGACGTTCTCCCCTGGATGGGCATGGGGAACCCCACCGCGACCCTAATAGAGGATAAGCGGGAGATAATGAATGAATGAAAGAATTAATACACTCTAGGCGGCAAGCTGGCTTAGTAGTTAGCATGTTCTCCTCTCAGCGCTAGGGATTCCCGGTTCGAATCCCCATCTGGGTTTCCATGTTCTCCCCGTGTCCGCGTGGGTTTCCTCCGGGTTCTCCGGTTTCCTCCCACAGTCCAAAAACATGGATCAAGTATAATTGAGTTCTCCAAATTGTCCCATATAGTGTGTGTGTGTGTGAGTGAGTATGTGCCCCGCGATAGATTGGCGTCCTGTCCTGGGTCTATCTGCCCAGAGCCCGAGACGTTCTCCCCTGGATGGGCATTGGGAACCCCAACGCGACCCTAATAGAGGATAAAGCGGAAGATGAATAATAAACTCTAGGCGGCAAGGTTCTCCACTCAGCACTGAGGTTTCAGGTTTGAATGGAGTTTGCATGTTCTCCCCGTTTTCTTGTGGGATTCCTCCGGATTCTCCGGTTTCCTCCCACAGTCCAAAAAACATGGATTCAAGGTGTTTGTCCAAAGACTTAATAGCTGTATGCATTTTATTTATTTTGGGTTTAAATGAAAACAACACAACACCCCTTGTTTTTTGTTTTGTTTTTTTGTCAGAGTGACCCAAGCTCTGAGGCCATGCCGTTGGAGGTGACTTGGCCGTTCCCACAGTGCCCCCGTCTGGGTTGGAGAATATCCAGTTCCTTTGTGATGGGTATGGTGGGGTCATACAGCTACCTTTGGACCAGTGAGTACTTCTGGTAATAATTAACACACTTTCGTTATAACACTTCGGTGTTTTTACTCTAAATTTACTAACTGCACTCCAGATAGGAAGCTACGTTCTAGTTTTTGTGAGAATTTAAGACAAAGGGGCGTCTGGGTGGAGTTTCTATGTTCTTCCCGGGTCCGCACGGGTTTTCCCCGAGGATCTTCGTTTTTCTCACACAGTCCAAAAAAATGGATTCAAGGAAAACTGAGTGCTATAAATTGCCCCATATAGGGTGTATCTATACAGCGCCTGAAAAGCATGCCCCCCAACGAAACCCTGGTCACTAGACCAGACCCTAGTGAATGAACAAATGAATATTTGACATTAATGTAAAATCAATGTATTCAGTATGACTGGAGCAGATTGTCGGCATGTGACTGTGTGCAGAGTATATGAACTCCCTATCAGTGCACAACAAGGAGGTTCTTCTAGACCTGGTTGATGAGCGGCCTCAGGACACGCCCCTTATCACTGTATCTAATCACCAGTCCTGCATGGATGACCCACACATATGGGGTAGGTGAAGGAACCTGTCATGTTTTTATTTACCCCCTCCCCCCCGCTCAAAATATCCATACAGATTCTTCAAACTAGTGCTGCTGTTTTCCTCACAGGGATGCTGAATCTCAGGCAGCTGTGGAACTGGAAGAGAATGAGGTGGTGAGTACCACATTACAATAAAATCCCCCCAGCTCAGGATTTTAATTTCAGCAATTTAATTAATTCATTCATTCATTATCTTCCGCTTTATCCTCTAATAGGGTCGCAGGGGGGGGTTCCCCATGCCCACCCAGGGGAGAATGTTTTGGGCGCTGGGCAAATACACCCAGGACAGGACACCAATCTATCGCTGGGCACACACTCACACACAGACACACTCTATATGGGGCAATTTGGAGAACTCAATTGACTTGATCCATGTTTTTGGACTGTGGGAGGAAACCGGAGAACCCGGAGGAAACCCACGCGGACACGGTGAGAACATGGAAACTCCACCCAGATGGGGATTCGAAACCGGGAAACCCTAGTGCTGAGAGGCGAACATGCTAAACTACTAAGCCACCGTGCCGCCATTTAAGCTATGTTTAATCGTCAATGCTGCAATCTTTACAGGACACACAGAGTATTAAAACTGTTACTCGCTCCTGTTACTAGAAATTTTTCTTTCTGTATATGAACTATTAATTCCTTTCTTTTTTTCAGGACCCCAACGGCTTCGGATATTTGCTTCACCCAGGAACTGTACTCTAGTTTTTTCAGCAGGGGGAAGTGTGTGCCAGTCGTTCGAGGTAGGTGGTTTCATATTTACTACTCAAGCTGCTTGATTTATAATGTAGCCTCACATTCTGATTGGTTAAGATGATCTTCAGAATGCAGACCAAATGAATATTATTTAAAGTCAGACTGAAATTGTTGATGCAGAGAGGTTGAACCCACGGCCGGATCAATCTTTATTTCTTTACTGAGTGTTTTTTGGAGGTGTAAATGTTTATCCCTCTTTCAGGTGATGGTGTGTATCAGAAAGGAATGGACTTTCTCATAGACAGACTCAACCACGGGGACTGGGTGCATGTGTTTCCTGAGGGTAAGTGAAGGAGGAGCTGAGTGTTTGACATTAGGACATGAGATTAATTATAAATCATTCTTTCCAACTTTCTGTTTTAGGAAAGGTGAATATGACGGAGGAGTTCATTAGGCTAAAATGGGGTACGGCATGGTATTGTATTACACCGGTATTAATGCATATGTGTTTGGTTTTCAGTAATGTACTCGTCTGTCTCATAGGAGTCGGCCGTTTAATCGCTGAATGTTATCGCCATCCAATAATTCTACCTCTGTGGCACGTGGGTGAGTTCAACTTTGTGGAACAAACCATTGGTGAAGTTTTATCCAGGGGAGAAGGTTTTGAGCACAGAGCAGATACATACAGATCAGAGTACCAGTCTATCGCTGGGCTCACCCACTCACAGAGATGCACACACAATATAGGGGCAATTAATAGCAGCCAATTCACCTTGAATCCATGTTTTTGGACTGTGGGTGGAAACTAAGAAACCCACATGGACGCTGGGAGAACATGCAAACTCACCCAGATTGGGATTCGAACCTGGATCACCAGCGATGAAAGAGGAACATGCTTAAAACTTCGCCCCATGTTGCTTTCTGACTTGATCAATTCAATGTGTTGTCAAAAGTATGTGGACAACGTACCATTACACATAATATGAGGTTGCTACATTCTTGCGTACAGCGGTTACTTTTTCTGTTTGTAGGTTTAAATGACATCCTTCCGAACACATCGCCTTACATCCCTCGAGCAGGAAAGGTAACCACACACTGAGCTTTATATTTCCTCTGACTGCATAACATTATATAAGGACTCACTCTGAGCACCTCTGTTTACAGAAAGTGACAGTTCTAGTTGGGAAACCCTTCACAGTGAGGCACCTGGTTGAATCCCTCAGAGCGGAAGACAAAAGTCCGGTAAATGATCCTGTTTATTTCCTGCGGCATCGCCTAGCATACTAGGCCTAGAATGCTATACTAATATATATATATATATATATATATATATATATATATATATATATATACCCTAATGTTGTGTTATGCATTCTAAAGTGTTTTCATTTTTATTACAATCAATTTTATTACAATCATACCAAGAAGTTGTAGGAATCTGGTGGAATGTCCTGCATCCAGTGATTTAGTGCATTCGAGGTCGGGTGGATACCAATTACTTGCATTTTTTTTAAAATTGCTTTCTAGTAGTTTAGTATGTGATTTAAGTTATTTTCTGACAATGTTTTTTTTTTTTTTTCAAATTGGACCATTTTAAGTAATCCAGAGAATCAGACATAAAAATAATCATCTAGCACCACAATCAAAATTACTATAGTCACATTTTTTTAGTTTCTTTGGTGGATGATGTGAACAGTACATCACTTCAGCCATATTATTGATCGTAATTGTAATTGATGATTACTGATTGTGTTTCTAATAAAGTGGTAAGAGGTAAATATTGAGGGTTAGTACTGTACATTGTTTATGCAGCAGTAAATTTAATCTGTATTATTTTTATTCTAGGTCAGTCTGTTTGAAAGTATGATCTAAATCAGTTCCAACAGATTTTAATACAGTTGTTGTTTACGAAGCCTGACCATAACTTTCTCATCCTCTTCAGATGGAAATGAGGAAAGCGATAACGGATTTTATTCAGACGGAGTTCCGCACTTTGAAATCCCAAGCCGAGGCTCTTCACCAGCGAATGCAGGCCAGACCATGATGCACAACTTTCGCGGTCCGTGGAAAAACCTGGACGTGAACCGAGGGAAAAACCTACATCATATATCTCTCAGGTCTGCCTCGGCGGAGGTGAGGTGGGCGTGGCTCCCGTTCAGGGGCTGCAGGTGCGGATCAAACGGTTTTTGTGCGTCGTGATGAATCTTCCGTCCCGGACTCTGGACAAATTGAACAATGTGACCTGAATCTGATGTTAGATGGACTGTTTGAAGCAGGTCATGATTCTGTTGCCTAATCAATCATAGAATTTTCATAATTACTGTGATTTTTAAAACAGTTTTTTATATTTCAGATCACAAGGAATGAAATTTGAAGCAGCTTTTTGTGGTTTGTACGTTTGATGCTGCATTAGTTTTGAATTTTGGTAGAAATATAATATGCCTGGGCAGAAATATTTATATTAAGTGGAATTACGAGTTATTATAAGTAGCTGCTTTTAAAATCAAATGTTTGCAAATGTATAAATTTAATTAATTTAATGAAGAATGTTAATTAGATGCAGTTTGAGTTTGCATTAAAAAAAATAAAGTATAATAATAGAATAAATAGTAATAAAATAAAGTATTTTTATGAAATATGACTTAAACATTCAAGTGCCACAGCTATTTACTTTTTTATGTAGATTGTGTTTTCCCCCCAATTTTTTTTCAAAAGAGCATCAACATTTTTTTTAGATTTATTTGTGGCAGGTAAACTCCCTGGACAGTTTCCCAACACACTGCAGACTGAACACACACAGACAGAGAGAAAGAGAGAGAGAGAGAGAGAGACAGATATATACATTTATGAATACATCAAATACATTTCCAATTCCTTACAAGAGCAGGTGATGGCACTACCTCCTTTGCTACCCTAAAGTACAATATCTGTACAAATGTATCAGGACATACCTCTTAATCATTATATTCCATTTTTTAAACACTTTTTACAGCTGTTTTACATCAAGCATCCATTTATACATTTTGGGCAATTGTATGCTTCTAATTTTGTAGGAACAGTTTGGGGAAGGCCCTTTTTTGTTGCAGCATGTCTACGTGATAGTGCTCTAGTCAAACTCTGCAAAGGTGAAAGCATGGATGGGTCCATTTGCATTGAAGGAACTTGACTGGCCTGCACAAAACCCAGATCTTGATCTAAATAAAGTCCTCTGTGATTAACAACAACGGAGATTCTGAACTATAATCTTCAACACCTTTCACAGAGAACTTTTAAAACTGTTTACTGCTGTGACTGTCTATTTTAAGTGTGATTTATTAAAAAGTTGCTTTTTTAGCATGTTGGTGCAGTATTTAATGTATTTGATTTACTTTTAACATGCTATAATTAAGTTTATAACAATGCTTTAAATTGCCCTATATAGTACAGTATGTGTGTCTGAGTGAGAGTGTGCCCAGTGAAGGTGGTATCTGCTCAGCCCCTGAATGGGTGGACATGGGGAACCTCCTGCGACCCCAGTAGAGGACTATTAAAGCAATAAGATGGCATTATTGTAAATAAATCATGGGAACGAGGTGTCCTGACGTGTAGCAGAGGACATTTGTGATTTATTCACAATAGTACACAACCTCGAGTGTTTAATTGCTTTTATAATACACAAACACTATAATAATAAAAAAACAAGGTTTAATTCATAAATGCACTTATTGCATGTAAAATCTGTAATAATCTGGCTGATTGCTGAGTAACAGGATTCCAGTTTCTCTCGCAATCAAATACTGCCATCCGGTGGCCAAATTACAGAACACATTTTATAACAAAAAATAAAGAAATAAATGATCGGTAATCCAATAATGCATTGCATATCTCGCATCCATACGAATGTAAAGCGCTCAGAGGTGTGTGCTATTGTCAGTAATGTCACTGCTGCCCAAACGGCTCAGCCAATCAGATGTAAGGATGGGAACTACTTGTTGGATAAGAGAAAGATGCTGAATTCATTTATTCATTCATTATCTTCCACTTTATCCTCTATTAGGGTCGCGGTGGGGTTCCGCATACCCATCCAGTGGAGAACGTCTCGGGCGCCGGGCAGACACATCCAGGACAGGGCGCCAACCTATCGCTGGGCACACACTCACACAGACACACTCTATATGGGGCAATTTGGAGAACTCAATTGACTTGGCCCATGACTGTGGGAGGAAACCGGAGAACCCGGAGGAAACCCACACATACACGGGGAGAACATGGAAACTTCACCCAGAATCCCTAGCGCTGAGAGGCGAACGTGCTAAACCACTAAGTCCACCGTGCCGCCCTAGATGATGAATTATAAAGGTTAATTATAAGGAATTGCATCTTTACATTTTATTTATTAAATGCCGCTTACTCTACAAAGCTAAGCCAATATGACAACGAAGTTTGATCTTTATTGATGTAGCAAATTAATTGCCTTTGAGGGGGATTAAGTTTCCGGAAATGACGGGGAGAGGGGGGGGTGTCGTCGGCGGTACATCCCAGTGACGCTGCGGCTGCTGAAGCAGGTGAAGATGGCGGGCCTCTCAGCTCAGATGCTGCTGTCCGTGCTGTTCTGCGTTTTGGCGGCGGGGGGGACCACCGAACGCGTTCCTCTGCTGATGTGGTCCAGCGATGGGTTCGTTATTATTCGTTATTGGTTATTATCTGCCCTCCCGGCGTCGTTTTATGAAGTTAAATCCGTTGCCGCGCCTTTCCCTTTGAAGCTCACCGTCGCTTTCTAACACGTCGTTTATCTTTCCGTTACTTAATCAAACGCCATGTTGTTGTTAAAGTGCGTCACGTTAATGACGTGCCTCTTAAATACAAACCTAATTCGGTGTAAATGTTATTCTAAGTGTTTATTGTTGAATTAGATGATGCAGGTCGTAGCGATCGCTGTCCAGTGCTGTAATCAATGTGATCATTGGAACACTTTATTAATTACATTTTCATCCATTATCTTCCGCTTGATGCTATATTAGGGTCGCGGTGGGGAGAACGTTTTCGGGTGCTGGGCAGATACACCCAGGACAGGACGCCAATCTATCGCTGGGCACACACTTACTCACACAGACACGCACACAGACGCACTCTTTATGGGGCTATTTGGAGAATTCACTTGACCGTGATCCATCTTTTTGGACTGTGGGAGGAAACCGGAGAACCCGGAGAAAACCCACGCAGACACGGGGAGAACGTGGAAACTCCACCCAGATGGGGATTCGAACCGGGAATCCCTAGCGCTGAGAGGAGAACATGCCAACCACTAAGCCACCGTGCCGCCTATTAGTTACACTTACATTCGCATAACATTTGGTCATTTTTTGGACGCTTTTTATCCAAAGCGACTTACAAGGTGAAAACAGGGTTGGACATCCCTGGAGCAATGAGGGTTAAGGGCCTTCTCAAGGGCCCACACTGGTAACTGGGATTTGAACCCCCCAACCTTCAGATTGTCAGCCCAATGCCCTGACCACTGAGCTACCACTCCCCCTACACTACACTACACTTCACTGGTTCTACCGTTATATTGACTATATTTTGCATATAAATGCACCGCACTAGGTGGCTTAGTGGTTTGGCATGTTCTCCTCTCAGCGCTAGGGATTCCAGGTTCGAATCCCAATCCAGGTGAAGTTTTTAGGTTCTCCCCGTGTCCATATGGGTTTCCTCCGGGTTCTCCGGTTTCCTCCTACAGTCCAAAACACATAGATCAAGGTCAATTGAATTCTCCCAATTGCCCCATATAGAATGCATGTGTGTGTTTGTGTGTCTGTCTGAGTGAGTGTGAGCCCAGCGATAGATCTCCTGGGTGTATCTGCCCAGCGCCCAAAACGTTCTCTCCTGGATGGATACACTGCACTATGTTCTCAACAGCATAATAATAATAATAATAATAATAATAATAATAATAGAATGCCTTTATTAATATTACTAATACTATTTTGGCGGTGGATTATTTTCAACTGGCATGGGGAACCCCCCCCCCCCGCGACCCTAATATAGGATAAAGCGAAAGATAATGGATAAATGGATGGATTATTTTCAACTGGGTGGCTTACTTGTTAGCATGTTCTTCTCTTAGAAATGAGGATCCAGGTTCCAATCCCAATCTGGGTGGAGGTTCCATGTTGTCCGTGTTCCATGTGGGTTTCCTCCCATAGTTCAAACACATGGATTCAAGGTAAATTGAATGCTCTAAATTGCCCCATATAGTGTGTGTGGGTCTGTATGAGTGAGGATGCCCCAGCGCTGAAAGGCAAACTATTGTGGGACCAATAAAGGCATATCTTATCTTGTGTAAAGAGATTATCTTAAGATAATCACCGATGCTCCCAGGTTTCTGCCTATAGGTTGTTGGTTGGTGGAATATTTTTTTAGGTTTATTATTGTTTTTTTAATAACTTTTTGTCCTGTAGCTTTTCTCTGCCGACTGAGAGTGCACCGTCAGCTGGTCACACCGTATCTGGCAGCCAACTTCAGGCCTACATGAAAACAGCGTTTAACTCTGCACCTCATAACATTCTGCTGTTCCTTCAGGACAAGGTTAGATTCTTTCCCGTCTTTCATGCGTACATTTAATAGCTGTTTCAATTGTTTATCTCATTCATTCATTCATTATCTCCCGCTTATCCTCTATAAGGGTCGCGGTGGGGTTCCCCATGCCCATCCAGGGGAGAACGTCTCGGGCGCTGGGCAGATAGTCCCAGGACAGGGCGCCAATGCATCGCTGGGCACACACTTACTCACACAGACACACTCTATCGGGGGCAATTTTGAGAATTCAATTAACTTGATCCATGTTTTTGGACTGTGGGAGGAAACCGGAGAACCCGGAGGAAACCCACGCAGACACGGGGAGAACATGGAAACTCCACCCAGATGGGGATTCGAACCGGGAATCCCTAGCACTGAGAGGCGAACGTGCTGACCACTAAGCCACCGTGCCGCCATTGTTTATCTCAATTGATGTTTTTTTTTTTTTTTTATCTTGATTTTATCCAGCTGAGCGTTGATGACTTCACTATGTATGCCGGAGTGTTTGGGAACAAACAGGACAGCAGTTTCCTCAATCTTGAGGTAATCTTTTTGTATTCTTTAGTTTTCCCTCCTGTTTATGATGCAGGATTAAATCGGGCCTGTGCACTCCGCTGCAGTCAACAATTTATGCTATTGAGTGGGACTATATTTGATCCTTCCAGGCGGCTATGCAGTCCTCCTCGTCCCTGTTTCTGCCATCGGTTTCCTCCTCGGCCAGCGCGGCGCTGCCCTCAATTTTGCAGGACCAACTTGGCACTGCTCCCCTCTACATGGACCCAGAGACTCTTGCTCAGCTGCGACTCAATGCCTCAGTACCAGCTCTGCTCATCTTCAGTCTTCCCTACAGCTCCACTGGGTGAGGAGTGCGTTTGTAGACTCTGCCCAGATGAATATCAGACTTAATGCCATTTTTGCATTATTTAATCTCTTAGAACCTCTTTTTTTAATTATTATTTCATCTATGTTTACCGTCGTCTCTCTTGTCTCAAACAGAGCAGATATGATGTCTACCAAAGATGTGCTCACTGGCAATGGTTAGTATCATGTTTATGTCTTCTATGCTTTATGTGTCTGTGGATTATTCGATTATTAAATGCATAATCCGGATATTTTTTTTATATATTTAGACCTCTTTACAACCTATAAGCTTCAGAATGTATCCCACTGAGAATTTGGGAATTAATGAGTATGCATGTTGAGGCTCGTAAATAAAACATGGATCAGATTTCATATTTAACAGGTTTGTGGCTGTTCTTGATTCTTAAATGTGTGTGTTTTTAGACGAAGCGATTGGCCAGGTGCTGAGAACCATGAACAGTCAGTCGGTCCCTTATACTGCTCTGTACACAGCGCTGCGGCCTTCACGGGTGAGACATGGGAGAACATTACAAAGTACACAATGGAAACTGAAAGACCTAAGGCATCTTTTTCCTGTGTTATGTTGTAGGTGATCGAGGAGGTATCTCCAGCGGTGAGCTCTGTTGGGACACGTTCTCTGCTGCAGTACAGGCGTGAGGGTCCTCCTCCACCCTACGCGCCTGTGGAGTTTAAGGAACGTGGCTTTCCCTGCATCCTCCTCTGGGCTCAGAACCTCACTGTGAGCGAATTTCGCTCTGGCAGTTGGCAGAGACATAACCTGGGACCCAAAACCTTTGGTGAAGGCGTTACCCCAAAGCTGGAGGGGTCTTTCTGCAATGCCACACATTCCAGGTGGGTTTTGCATTTTATTATAAAACAAGTAGTTCCGGTCCTTAAATCTGATTGGCTAAGTCCTTTGTCCAGCTGTGACATTATTGACAATAACACACACCTCTGAGAACATTTGTATTAATGCGTGATATTTCTTATTTCCCTATTTTCTCAATGTTTTTTTATAAACTGCATTCTGTAATTTGGCCACTAGATGGCTGTGGATTATTAGAGGAACCAGAATCCTATTACTCAGCAATCAGCGTTTACTTTAAATACCAGATTTCATCATGAAAGATCGGATTAATAACCACTTAAAACCACTTAAATTTTTTCTCGTTACTTATTTTTTAAAAATGTTTCTTTCTTTCTTGTCTATCTTTTTTAAAATCCTGTTTCTTCCTTTATTTTTTTTATTTTTTTGTTGTTCTGCTGCATTATAAATTAGTTTAGTAACCGTTATTGTTAAGTGCTGTTTAAATCACATATTAAGACTCGATCTGTATGTTTACAGGCTGGTGCTCAACTATGAGAACGTGTTGAGCTATCGCTCTTTTAAACTCGTGTAAGTACGAATTTAAAGTTTTTTTTTTAATATATATTTATATATAATAATCTTTTCAGCTCCACCTTCTGTATGCAGTAAAACTAAACAGTTATGGTAGGTTTACAGTTAATGAAAGCTGACCTGTCTTCTGTACGGCACCCGCCGTACCTCTTTAACTTTGTCTTTTGCCCTGCAGTCTGAGCATGAGCCAGCGCCATTATAAAGTCTCAGCACGCCGCTGGTTCACGCTGGACCTGGTTCAGCTGGAGTACGACGGCAAGAAGGCATCGTTTAACGGCAGCCGCAGCATCTACGCTCCGGCGGAGTACTCGTACCACTGCCACTCGGTCAACAGCTTCCGCTACCCACAGCTCACGCCGCGCTCCGCCAAGGACAACGCCAACGACTGGAGAATCTCCTTTAATGACTTTCAGGTAATCACACTGGCTCCAGGTAAAGCATATTAATACTTTTTATTTTTAATATGACATTTTGCAACAATTGATTCTCAAACAAGTTCCTTTACGTGTAGAATTTGCATGTTCTCCTTGTGCGTCCACAGCCTAGTGGTCCTAATACTACTACTAATAATAATACTGCTTTTAAATTGTGTTACTGGCACAGAAAAATGTCCTATGTTGCAAATGTGTAAGTGTCTTTTTGTTTCCAGTTGGTAATGCTCCAAATACATTAATTAAAAATGGCAATATAAATCAAAGTGGA
This sequence comes from Corydoras maculifer, assembly GCA_019802435.1. Lineage (NCBI taxonomy): Eukaryota > Metazoa > Chordata > Actinopteri > Siluriformes > Callichthyidae > Corydoras > Corydoras maculifer. Next base: position 199,599 of record JAFMOD010001382.1, on the reverse strand, counting down.
ACTCATAAAGGTGTAATGTAAATGAGTGTGAAATACATATCATGCTCGCAACCTTAGAATCAGCCCTTTAATGTTCGGAGTATGGTACAAAGATTAAAAATCTTGCAAGAGCGTCCCTTATTAATGGAGCCGGCCTCCTTTTTTTAGATCCAGGGCTTCAACGTGGCGGGGAGAGAGTTCTCCTATGCCAGTGACTGTGCCAGTTTCTTCACTCCAGGAATCTGGATGGGGCTCATCACCTCACTGCTGCTGGTACTGCTGCTGACCTATGGCCTGCACATGATCATGCAGTTGCACACCATGGACCGCTTCGACGACCCCAAGGGCCCCGCCATTTCCGTCCCCCAAAATGAGTGATGCGCGAAGGCGATCTGTTTCGCCCCCAAACCTCCTGCGTTCCATGTGCTCATCAACAGGGTTCTCCTTCATCATTACACAATCAGTATGCCCTTCCATCTTCCCGTCTAGAGGCCCGTTTAAGCCGTCGTGTGTTTGTGTGACAGTAGTGGTTTTCTCTGACTGGTTTATCAGCTTGTGGTGTCGACATTCTGCTTCTTCCCCAAAATGGTAATTTTCTTTATAGTATTAAACATCACTTGGTACAAAGAAATATAAATATCACCAATCATAACACAAATATAAATAATCATTCAAAAATAATCATTCAGAGCCATTTACAAGGTCTGGTTATCAGCATCTATTTAGGAATCTTAAATAGATTTAAAGGTGTGTTATGTAACACCAGTTGGGGTATAATTGTGCAATTCCATTAACGTAAATATTAGCAGCTGTGTGGCGGACAAACCGGCAACGAATTCAAACCTCATTAATACATTCATGCGTGTAATAAATTGGCCACCTCACGGTGATGGTGACGCACACCTCGGGGGTTCATTACCCGACCAATAATTTGTTGTGTGGCCCATTAAACCCATTAAAATAAAAGTGTTTTTTGTGCTACACTAGTACTACACTACTCCCCATTTTTCCTTCTCTGCTTTAGAATTCTGCTATTTTTATTTTTTAAAGCTAAAAAAAATATACAGTGCATCTTTAATTAGAGCAAATTGAGAACAAGATTTTGAAATCAAGACCAGCATTAATTAGTGATTAAACCATTAGTATGTTAAATAAAGATGAAGGTTTATTCATAAAAGGGAACGCTGCCGAACCTTTAGGATGAGCGGCAGCTCAGACTTGCTTTACAAATCAGTTACACAACAGGCCATCGCACTGCAGGACAAAATATAAGGCTCCGTTCTTATGCCAATGTATTCTTAAATGGGATTTTCACATGCTGGCTGACCGGCCGCTGTCTACATACCTTTGGCAAAATGCAAACCTCTAAAAATCTGCTGTTTGAAGTGAGATGATGATCTAGATTTAACACGTTATTCTGGCACCATCAGCACCATATTTGGCACGTTTTCAGGTCTGCTTTGCTCTGCATGATCCACTTTTGACTCAGTTAAAACTGATTGGAAATACTGTCGTGAGCAGCAGGGACTCAGTTTGTCCACTAGAGGTCACCAAGTGACTAATAAATCATAACAACCCTTAAATCCTCACCGTTGTTCCTTAATTTCAAACTATTCTCTTATTTATTAAGCAGTACAACCTGGCGACTGGAAAAAAATGTACATACAGTGGATATAAATAGTGTGTTTGAGTGTTATTTATTTGTAGCATGTCTGTGTTTGTGTGTGTGTGTGTGTGAGGGGGGGATTGTGATCAATAGATTTATTATTGTAATTAGAGATGCATATTTTGCCAGGCTGATTATTTAATAATTAATAATGTAATTATTTGACATCTGCAGCTTGTGCGGCGTTAAAGGGACGAATGAAATGGAAAATAAAACCACATTGCAGTGTATTAAAGTAAATATATATAGTAAAATATGTAAAGCTTATAAAAGGGGAAACGGTGCTTATTGATAAAACTATATATCTGATGTTCTTGAAATGTGAATTAAAGTCAGATCTGTGTGTTCTTGACCTCGTGCGGTTCTTAATGTGGAGCTGAAACGCAGGCTTATGCCATGAATTCTTCTCTGTTCTTTGTATGTGAGTAGTGGCCAGAGGTTCTTCGGCGCTGTAGCGTGGAAGGACACGTCTCTCTCACTTGTTGCTAAGGGACCAACAGCCAATCAGCTGAGTGCAGCAGGGTTGAAGGTGTTTAGCCTTTGATGTGGCTTTAAGCTTGGCTGTTTCCACACAGAGGTTGTGGTGTTGCACCGTGGCAGTGACAGAGGTGATAACAATGACCCCTACATACAAACCAACTGATGTTAGATGTCAGTTCCACACATAGATTTAAGAAAATTTTATTATCAATAATATCACAGGCGGCACGGTGGCTTAGTGGTTAGCACATTCGCCTCTCAGCGCTAGGGATTCCCGGTTCGAATCCCCATCTGGGTGGAGTTTCCATGTTCTCCCCGTGTCTGCGTGGGTTTCCTCCGGGTTCTCCGGTTTCCTCCCACAGTCCAAAAACATGGATCAAGTTAATTGAGTTCTCAAAATTGCCCAATTTAGAGTGTGTATGTGTGAGTGAGTGTGTGCC
>JAFMOD010001382.1:64864-192791 GCA_019802435.1 Corydoras maculifer | reverse complement strand
TGCACTCAGGGAAAAGGGGGCTGAATAATTTTGCACATCGCACTTTTCAGTTTTTTATTTGTAAAAAAATTGTTGATTCATGTATAACTTTCATTCCACTTCACAATTGTATACCACTTTGTGTTGGTCTTTCACATTAAATTCCAGTGAAATATATTTATGTTTGTGGTTGTAATGTGACAAAATATGGCAAAGTTCAAGGGGTATGAATACTTTTGCAACCCACTGTATATATTCTTTATATTGCACATTCATCTCTCAGTGCTGTGGATACAGGTTCGAATCCCAATCTGGGTGGCATTTCCATGTCCATGTTCTCCCCGTGCCCACGTGGGTTTCCTCCTGGTTCTCCCACAGTCCAAAAACATGGATTCAAGGTAAACTAAATGATCTATATTGCCTCTATATATAGTGTGTGTTTGTGTGAGTGAGTATAGATATAGTATAGTAAAGTGATAGTTTTAAATGTCCTAGGTGCATCTGCCCAGCCTCAAAACGTTCTCCCCTGAATGGGCATGGGGAGAACATGAGAACCCCCCCCCCCCATATAAATCTGTATAAATATATAATAGGTCTATATAAATTCCCACAATGCATCACAACAAACCAAATGTGTAAAATACTCAGAATGTGCACCCTGGTAATTGAAGCCAGGACCTTCTGGTTATGAGTTAGTAGCACTAACTACCCTGCTGTCTTAAAAAAAAAAGCTCATCATCAGCTGATTAGTGAGCCAATTATACAAATGTGTGTTTGAACATGTAGAGCATTCTTCCTCTGCTTAATAAACATATATTTGACTTTTTTTTCTATTAAAAGCACAGACATCTCGAAATGTTTCCAGACTGCTGGGCACTATTAGAACTGTAGTGCAATTAAATCATGTCAGTATCATTACCACCGAGCTGTACGGTTATAGATTCACTGCTGCATACATGACTTCATATCATTTTTAATGGCTTACTTTTTGGGAATATATATATATACTCTGCCGCCGTGCACTTGTGCTCTGTGCTTCACCTGTTTGTGTGTAATGAAGCGTGTAGCATTGTGTTTGTGGCCTGCGGAAATTATATATGCATTCTTACTTAACTTATGTGGGTCGCTTGCAGTGCAGATCTCAACCTCTCCGACTGCTGTGCATGAGAAATAGAAATATATTGTCTTTGCAGGGGTTTTTTTTGGCAGGATTTTCTTATTTTTAAGACGATGTCGACTGTCCTCTATTACAGTGGTGGAGACACCTTTATATGAGATCTGCACTGATTTTATCTGATGCATATATTTCAGACTTGCATAAGAATTAGAACCAGAATATTATTATTATTAATCCTGGGGGGTTGTTACAGGAGCATCATTCATATAGTTATGATGTATTATATAAATATAGGATACAAGAAAAAAGTATTAATAATAAGCACTTTTTTAAAAAACAAAAAGCAATATATTTAAATATAAAGTATTTTTTTAATACAACAGTAATAGGGTAACATTTTATTGGTTAAAAAAAAGAATATATATATATATATATATATATATATATATATATATATATATATATATATATATATTTAAAGCAGTAATCCTTTGAGTTAAACCATCAGGACTAGTTTGGATTACTGTTTTTGATTTGATGAGTGAGCGGCTGCTGTGGTTGTTGTGGTCATTTGGACATTTAGCAGACGCTTTTATCCAAAGTGACTTACGTGGTGAGCACAGGGTAGGTCACAGCAGCCCTGGGGCAATAAGGGTTGAGAGTCTTGCTCAAGGACCCAGTTTGGTAACTTCAGTGGACCTGGGATTTGTAGCCAAAACCTTCAGATTAATAGCCCAACACCCTAACCACTGAGCCACAAAGCTTGTCACATCTTGCGTTTAACAAAGCCGTTCCAGCCCACATGACTACACCACTCCTCTCTTTTCATTGGCTTACATTACATTTACATTACATTTACATTACATTTACATTTGGTCATTTAACAGACGCTTTTATCCAAAGCAACTTACAAGGTGAGCACAGGGTTCATCACAACATCCCTGGAACAATGAGGGTTAAGGGCCTTACTCAAGGACCCACGCTGGTAACTTCAGTGGACCTCAAATTTGAACCCTTCAGATTGACAGCCCAATGCCCTAACCACTGAGCTACCGAGCCCTACTAGTTTCTTAGCTTTTATTAGTTGCCCACATTCAAAACAAGGCAGTGACTTTGGAAAAACCAGGATTCAAAACCAAATCCACAAATAATCATGAGTGAAATACTGCTGCTCAGCTGGTTCCTCCTTAAATTACAGACTCGTGTTGTTCCGTCACTTGTTAGTGGCTTTGGACCGAAGCATCTGCTGGATAATTAAATGTAATTAAATACTTCTGTGCAGAATCACATGTTGCACGCAGCTAATGAATCATGGTTAAATGTGATTTGTGTCAATTGCCATCATTTACATTCAGCTTCATGTGTAACTCCGATTCAGTAAATCTAATCCTAATCCCGTGTAGTTAAATCTCTGTGATCGTCGCTCCATCGGCTGCTCACTACGACGCTGACGATGACGACGGTGGCGATGATGTCTCCAGAGCGTGTTCGGGGTGCTCAGTAATCAGCCGTGACTCCTCAATAAGCCTTCGGCTCGACGCCGAGACGTTATGAGCTGTGACATGATGAGAGGCAGGCTCAGGCATATTAAAGGTCACAAAGGACAGGGTGCTAATGAATGGAAATACTCTAGTACTCTGCAGCAGGACGGAATCTTATGCCATCAGAATAACGATGACGTTTTTGTATCCTGGCTTTAGCCGGGCCTGCATGCAATCAATATCTTCATTATTTCAGTCAGCGGCTGTTTGGGATTGAGCTCACACTGAAGGAAGGCATGCTTCAAAGGAAGTGAATGAATTTCGATTAAAATACAAACCATGCTTAGCCTGCATGAGCCACATTATGTCCCACGTTATGTCTATTTATATACTTATATATATATATATATATATATATATATATATATATATATATATATATATATATATATATAAACAAACAGTAAACAACTTTTAATTATTATTGCTGCTGTTATTATTTTAACATTCTAATTATACTTAATTATACTGGGGTTATTGATTTTAACCCCATTTTTTATTATTTTATTTTATTATATTGTTTCAGACTGTTTAATTAGCTTTTTTTTTTTAGATGTGTCTAAATCTGTAGGGCTGTAGTTTGCTGGTCTGTATTTTAAGAGAGATAAGGATTGATGAGGTCCAGAATCCGATTGATTGATTCCCTTATTGTTTAAGAACCACAGGATTTTGGTCTTTGGATAATAGACTCCTAAATAAACCCCTTCTTCCATGCTTTGCTCAGTGTCCTTCAGCATAGTGGTACCTTATTTCTTTACTGCTGGGCTCTTAGATGTTTAAAATAGAACCATGTAGAAACAACTCTCCCCCACCCCTCCCTCTCTCATTGATGTTTTTTTTAATGCTTATGTTCTCAATTATGTCCTTAGTTGCTTACACTAATTATCTGCAAATTTTTTAAGTAAAAGCTTTTATATTTAAGATAAATTAAAGCATTCTATTCAGTTATTTTGATGGAGTTATGCTTGGAGTAACTTACAGAGTAAGTAACGGCAAAACGGCAATGTACCTTTATTTGATTTCAAACAAAACTCTTATAATTGGAGAGATAGAGATGATTCCTAAATCTAAAGGGGAAAGGGAAGAATGGATTTGAGGCTTAGGGAGAAAATTAATGAAGATTCAACCTTAAAAAAGTGAAAATCGAGAAAGACTCAGGAGTGAAAATGAGGGAATGTTAAGTCAAAGAGAATATATGAGACCGGGGGATAAGCTTAGTCTAAGAAAGAGAGATGAAATGGGAAAATCCAAATTAGAGAGAAAAGGGATAAGGATGGAGATAGATGGGAAGAGGTGGGTCTGATGGGGGAAGGGAAACAATCAAGCTTAATCAAGTCTGAGGGAGAGACGGGGGACCGAGGAGGAGCCGAGGTTGAAGGACTGAAAGAGAATTTTAGAAGGAAGACAAAAACAAGGAGAAAAAAAAAAACGAGAAAGTGAGGAAAGAGAAAAAGGAGACCGGGATAAAGCTAAGCCTGCAGGTGGGAAAGAAAATGTGAGGACGGTCACGAGGACAAGGGACGAATCGAGGGAAGGAAAGTACAGAGTCCTGAGCCTAAGGGAACCAAAGAGCCGGCGAACAAGTCACAGTCTGTGGAAGACGTAGGGAGAGAGAAAGTCTGAAATATCTATCCATTATCTTCTGCTTTATCCTCTATTAGGGTCACGGAGGTTGGGGGGGGCTTCTCCACGCCCATCCATGGGAGAACGATTCGGGCGCTGGGCAGATACACCCAGGACAGAACGCCAACCTATCACACACTCACTCACACACACACTCTCTATATATAATTTGGAAAAATCAATTGAATTGATCCATGTTTTTGGATTGTGAGAGGAAACCGGAGAACCCGGAGGAAACCCACGCCGACACAGGGAGAACATGGGAACTCCACCCAGATGGGGATTCGAACCGGGAATCCCTAGCGCTGAGAGGCGAACATGCTAAACCACTAAGCCACCTCTAAGTCTGAAATACTAAAAGATTATAAAAGGAAATAATTTAAATGAATTTTTGCTTTTCTTTTTTCAGCTCGTCTGTCTCTCTCTGTGAAGACATGTTTAGTTATTCTTTTTTGCCTCAAATATTGAGATAAAATTCAGCTCCTGTTAGAACAGGGGGCACCTTTACGACATCATGCCACCTTGTCTTGACTGTGAGTGTTTAGGTTGAATGTGTTTGTCTCCTTCTGTCTAACTGCGTCTTCTGTTGCTTTTCTGGTAACCAGCAGCAACAGCATGGTGCAGGTGTGTCTGAAATACTAATGTCCGTGTGTGTGTGTGTGTGTGTGTGTGTGTGTGTGTGTGTGTGTGTGTGTGTGTGTGTGTGTGTGTGTGTGTGTGCATCATGCTTCTTGTACTGTGAAATCAATCGAAATCTTTTCTTGCGTATCTTTCAAACTGGCGACCAGTTAAAGTTCCCCCCTGTGTGTTTTAAACTGTCAGCCCTTCAGTTTTTACAGACTCACAAAAACGCATCTCCATCAGCCTGTCGTCTCTAAATTGTGTGTTACAATGTAACAGCCGAACATCAAAGCATGACCCCAGATGCAGCTCGTATGCCTCGATATTTACACACTTCGAAAGTGTGCTGGGCGTTTGCTCAGGTGAATCTTGCGTATTCACAACAGCGTAAGCTTCGGAGCTGATTGTCCAATTATATTAATCTATGTCGTCCAAAAGACGGGATGCTGATCTTCAATACAAACTTTTTTTTTTTTTAAGTTTAATAGGAACATAAACTCATTGGGGGGCTTAGTGGTTAGCACGTTCTCCTCTCAGCATTAGTGATTCCCGGTTCGAATCCCAATCTGGGTAGAGTGTCCATGTTCTCCCCGTGTCCTTATGGGTTCCCTCTGGGTTCTCCGGTTTCCACCCACAGTCCAAAAACATGGATTAAGGTCAATTGAATTCTCCAAATTGCTCCATATAGTGTGTGTCTGTGTGAGTGTGTGCCCAGCGATAGATTGCCCCACCTGTCCTGGGTGTATCTGCCCAGTGCCCGAAACGTTCTCCCCTGGATGGGTATGGGGACCCCCCCCCCATGACCCAAGTAGATGATAAACGTTAAGATAATTGATAGATGGATGAATTCATTGGTCTGTCGGTTCTGTTGTTGGAAAAAGTGAGCAGATACCTCGGACACATGTTTGGTCCATCACAGGGCAGACACATTCCCCTAGTGACATGTTTGTTTCTTGCTACTTGACTCGCCCATATTTCAGTGGGAAGCAACCCAAGATGCAGTGAGAACCTGTAAACTAAAAAAAAACCTAAAACGAAAAAAAAAACAAAACCCAGGCTCTTTTTAGTGACTGTGTTGAATAGAAATAGAAACAAAGCGTTGAATTTGTGTAAAATAATCGCCATTATTGATAACAGCAGCACCAACGGCATTTTTAATATAGTTTATTTGTACATTTTTAATAACATGACAGTCGTGCTTTATCATATAACACCATTTAAATACATATCCTGTGTATATCTTGTTGTAGGCAGTTTAACAGTTAAAAATATACAAAACAATATTTCTTACTAGACATAAATCCTATCTGGCATAATCTTTTTTTATTAATTATATATATATATAATTATTGTCACGTCTTTCTTTGAGATATGTGCTTCGGTTTTAGAGTTTAAAATATTATTGCAGAAAAATGGCAATTCTTATTCGACTGTTTCAACATTAAGACGATAACTTCAAATGTAATACAGACATTCACAGGTACGTTTTACACAATACAGTTTTACAATAAACCTCCAGCGAAAACTGTGGCAAGGTACGTTTTATACAAACTTCACAGGACGCAGCCTAAGTGCTTCTCTCGCTCTTTCTCTCTCTCTCTCTCTCTAGGTTGCAATTGAGCAGATGCGTTTCACAGGTAGCTGCCATTAACGCTAACCGACGTGGCCTTAACGTGCCGTGGGCATGCGCAGCGAACCCGCAGACAAAACGCAATGCGTACGATTGTTTCGTCAAAACACTCTGCACGCAAAATGTACAGCCGTGTGCTATATATATATATTTTTTTCTTGGAAAAACTAGACTCGGATAAAAAAAAAAAAAACTAAATGAAAGAAATGCGCAAAGAAAGCGACGGATTTTCAGTCCGATGCTCCGAGAGACTTTTATGTGCTTTTTTTTTTTGGTCACTGTAAACTTTGATAGAAGTGCTCATACTTTTGATTGGATCACAGATGAGGTCTAACAGTTTGGCACATGGATGAACTTCATGTACGTTTGCACAATCACACAGTTTGGATGGAGCCTGTCAGATTCACCGCCATGTGGTGATGATGATGCCTGAGGAAACGATTCCCAAGTTTGTGTCAGGTCTGCATGTCCTCCCTGTGCCTGATTGGTGTTACACCAGGTTTTTCGTTTTCCTCCCACATTCTAATATGGGTACATTAGAGATGCTAATTAACCCTTTGATTGGATGGTTTGTAAACAGTGGTTGAGGAAAGAGTATGAAAACCTTCACCATGAAACTCTATGAACTGTATCATTGTAAACTGACCAATAGAGTCCAAGGGTCGGGCAGGACTGAAGGCCTAACACGCACACTGTACAGAGAACCCCCCCCCCCTCCCCCCCATGGTGCCCTGATATGAACATAATAGAGTCGTTTGGTGACAAAAACAGCAGTCACAGCACAAATGAAACGTTTTACAAGCAACAGCCGAGTTGCCTACAAACTTCAGAAACCCTATCGATGTCAAAAAATCGATGTCAAAAAATAAACACAAATTGACCAAAATTTACATGAATCAAGTTCAATAATTTTGCTTAGATTTCTTAAAATAAGAAAAACTCTCTAGAAACTAGATTGTTTATCTGACTTTGAAATCTATTGAAGTTAGAAAACAAGATTCGTTTCACTTTTTAAAGATTATTTAACTTGTCAAGCTTTCATATTTTTGCAGTGTTTACAGTTGAGTTATGTTGGTATTGTTATCATATTTTTGTATGGTCTAAATCCTTTATATTAGAGGAACAAGCTTGGATAATGTTTCTAAACTCCATCAGGATGCTGGATTAAGCAGTGAATCCTGCCAATCATAGTTTCATGCACCAATTCTGTAAACTATCAGCAAGCGAAGGGGATTAATCCTCCATTTTTTCCATTATGATCCTATTGAACGAAGTGAGGAGGCTGGACTTAAGTCCTTCTCTCCCCAGTGTAACCACTCGTCTCTCAGGCATCAGAAAGCGAGTTGGTGGTGATGAGTTCAGGCTCCATCTCTGTGTCTTTAGTTACTAAGTCGCTATCTGCAAAGCTTTTTCCCGCAGTTTTCCTAGATTTCTTCTAAGTTGCACACAAGCGTAAACTGATATGACAGTACTTATTGACAGACGAACGCTGACGCTGATAAACCCTGTGTTCCTTAACCTTTTTTTTTTGTTTGTTTCTCACATCCTGCACATTTTTTTTATTATAATTTTTTTTTTTAAACCCTGTCCTTTAAAACCTGTTTTACATAGATACGTTTTTGCTTAAATCTATGTTTTGGTCCTCGATCACAACATTAAGTACAAAACAGCCTAAAAAGTATTCTAAAAATGGACACATACAAGTAGGTTTTATTTTTTTTCCTTATTTCTTTTCTTCTTTTGCAGAAATAGAAAGGAATATAGTAACAGTCTCTCTAACAAAAATAACTGATGACAAAAAGGATCCCAAGGGCTTTGTGTGCTTTATAGATGAAGGTTGTACGTTTCCCTTTTATGTAGATTTAATTTCCAGATCGCAAATGGAACTTCACGTTTAAAATGTTCTCCTGTGCTCTTCACTTCCAATGAGCCTTTTGCTCGAATTATGATGTCACAATTTGTCATGTTTGTAAACAAAGTACTTTAGCGTTAGTTATAGCTCTTGTTGTTTTTTTTGGGTTTTTTTTGGAAATGACCTTCATTCACAAGGCTTCATGCAATCAATTCTTTTTTTTCCCTCTGATTTGTTCAATCACAGGCAGCCGCTTAATGATTGATATGCAGGGTTACGCTGATCGTTGGTAACCTCGTGGGTGTTGTATGCGATAATAAATTGTATCAGCACATACGTACAATGCGTTGTGCGTTAGTTTAACTCACAGTTTTGTGACATTTGAGACAAATTGACTTGCATATGAGATAATAATGCTTCTTTTTTTTTTTTCTTTCATTAGAAGATTCTTAGCGATTCTCTTTAAAACACAAACCATTCGCTTCACATTTATAACACCTACCGACGCCGCAGTAGGTTTTACAAGTGCAAAAAGTCACCGTGTGTGGCCGCGTTATTTAAATGACTTAAGGATTGGATCATGATTGGCCCCTGGAGGTAGATGACTCTATTATTGTATAAACATGGAAGTCCTCTGTGTTGTTCGTCTTTGATTGCTCTCAGATAGGGATTTACACGTTGGCATCTGCATTGACAGGGTTGACGGTATCACTCTGCTGAGCTTGCTGCTGTGGCTGCTGTTGCGCTTGCTGCTGTTGCGCTTGCTGCTGTGGTGGCGGCGGCTGCGGCTGTGGTGGTTGCTGTTGCTGTGGCTGCGGTTGTGGTGGTGGTTGTGGTTGTTGTGGTTGTTGCTGTGGCTGCTGAGCTTGCTGCTGCTGTTGTACCTGCTGTTGCTCCGGCCCATTCTCCTGCGGTCGCACCGGCTTTGGAGACTGTGATGCAAACACAGTGTGGACGAATGAGAGCGCAGCATTTAAGATGATCATCACAATTTTTAAAATAATTTGAAGAAGTTAAGTCAATAAGCAGGACATTAACTTCTCTTTGCATTGATTGTGTGTGTTAAATCTGTGACATCACACCAGAACAGTTCATTCATTCATTATCTTCTGCTTTTATCCTCTATTAGGGTCGCGGGGGGGGGGGACAGGGTGCCAATCTATCACTGAGCACACACTCACTCACACAGACACACTCTGTATGGGGCAATTTGGAGAACTCAATTGACTTGATCCATGTTTTTGGACTGTGGGAGGAAACCGGAGAACCCGGAGGAAACCCACACGGACACGGGGAGAACCAGGAATCCCTAGCGCTGAGAGGAGAACATTCTAATCCACTAAGCCACCGTGCCGCCCCCCGTTTGCTGTGTATTATAAAAAATATTATTACCTCCTTGGACTTTCCTCTTGAAACTAGGTAAAGGTAGACCATGTATCCTGGAATGAGTATCATGGAGGAGAGGGCCATGAGCCAGCCCACCCCCTGCCCCCATGCTGGGTACACATAGTTGTTCATCTTCAGCGGGACCATTTGGATTGCACTGAACAAAAAGACTCCCTGAAAGAAAAGAGATTGCATGGCGGCTTTAGAATAATGGAGCCGATAGGATTTATGGTCAATAAGCTGATTTCCACTTTCACTGCTGTGCATTTTAAATCCTAACACTTTGAAAAAGCCGCAGCAAATAAAACTGTATTGTATTTCCGCTCCCAGAAAACCTCACTTATCTCACAGTGTGCTTAAAGCAACAAACTTTTTTTAATTTTTATTATTATTATTTTACTTCTCAATGTATTTAGTCAGCAGAATCTGGTTAACTGCTCAGTGGGACCTGTAATCATATTTAAAATCGTTATACAGGTTACACATGAATCAGTCATTAAAAGTGGACTGATTATGTATAAATTAGATCATTTGTCAGATGCAAATGTTTTAAATTAACCTTATTTTTAGATGTTTGGGCCAACAGAAGACATGTATAATATTTAAACCCATTCTGGCTTTTTATAAATGAGCTCATTCATCATGATGGATTGTATTTGATGGTGGAGGTGGAGTATAGGGTCAGTAACCCTGCAGCAATGAGAATTAAGGACCTTGATCAAGGGGTTACATTTGGACCTGGGTTCAAACCCCCCTATCCATTGAGTGCGACCACACCCAGATTAAACATTCCACTGTGTGAGGTTAGAAAATCCAATGTTGTAACCAATTAGCTACCACTGGCCTAAAATAAGAAGTAGATATGGAATCTTTCTAATGGAATGTTATATTTTTTGGTGGTTTTGATTTATTGGTGGTTCAAAACTGTGATCTGAAGGGCAAAACACCACTTACTGCCACAATGAGGGGTGTGAAGCAAACCCAGCAGAGTTTCCACCAAATGCAGGGCTTGTAACCGATCATCTCTTCAATGTTGTCATAGAACTTATTCACACCTGAAATGAAATGTAGTGAACAGAACATAGAACGGAACTTAGAGCCACATCTTCAAATAACCATAATATAAAGATCTAAAATACAGAGTTCAATTCAATTGAATATAAAGTCTCAAAATATGTTGGTCGTGCTGTCCTCTTATTGTTGATGGTTGCCCTTGAAGGGATTATGTGCCACCTGAGGTATTGCTTTATGCTGTGTGTGGTAGTCCAATCTGTATTTCATTTTAATGTTACTTTAATTTATTTATCATTTGTAATTCAAATATTACATTTTAATTCCTAGTCTCAGATTCCAGCCCCTGTATAATAATTATAATAAATAATTTAATTGATTATAATTACCGTAGAACCAGGAGATCGAGATGCACTCAAAGAAAACCAGGAACAGCAGACACATTCCGCTTGCAGAATAATAGTCAAAGAGCTTGAAGACATACAGCCCACCCTAACGAACAGAACACATGGCCGTCTGATCGCCACTCGCAGAGGTTTTTTGGTATCCATGATCCCAGTGCAGGCCTTCCTTACCTGCGTGATGTTGGAAAGTCCGATGATGTATGACACGACGCAGACGCACGCAATGAAGATCTCCCGTCTTTTGCGCAGCAGCCTCGGGAACTCGTCCACCAAAGCGGTGATGAAACCCTCCACTGTGCAAAACTGGAGTTCATACGGACGGCGGTTAACAAAGCTGCATATGACTAAGACTGCAAAGTCTCCAGGCTGCATTTATGAACTACAAAAATACAATTAAAATAAATGGTTCGGCCTGGAGAGACACGGTGGCATTAGAGTAACGAGATATCGCTCAACTATCGCCCTCATTACATTTAATAATACTCAGGCTCATGATCACCGAGGGAAAGTGGGACCAAGCACTTGGTCATATTCTTTTTTTTTAAATGGCATTTGTCCATATAGCATTTCGGAAACATTCTATACGCGTTCTAACAGATGTAAATTAATTTTTCTCTATTTTTGCAGAAAATTATGATGAAAGTTATTGTTTGCTATTGTTTTATTACTACAAAAAGCAATGACCCATTTCTCTCTATTTAATAATGTATAATACGAGAAAAGACCTCTCCTAGCTTTTGGGTAGCCTGTGTGTCTTTTAGGCTTAACAGATTGCATGTTATCTGCTGTTTGTGGGTTAAAACTTGAAGATGTCTTAAATAAGTGAATAAACTCACCTGGCTGTCGATCCCCAGCATCAGGAGCATAGAGAAGAAGAGGATGGACCACAATGGAGAGATGGGTAACTGAGTAACTGCTTCTGGGTAAGCTAAGAACGCCAAACCGGGACCTGAAGAGGCAGATATACAGGTGAAGACTTTTGCACATCAGCAGAAAAAGAAAAAGAGAAACCTTTCCTGTTATTATACTGTAAAATGTTCTATTAGTTAACTCATAAAAAGGTCAAAATCTAATATGAAGAGACCGAATTTGATCCAAAACTATTAATTTATTAATTGTGTCTAACAAACATATGTTTATTTCTACTATTTACAGGATTGATTTGTATATTTAGAATCTGAAACATCTATAATTATAAAGGTCTGGCATTACGGATGCCCTAATTGTAGTGTTTTGAGCTGCTGGCTTTTACATTTGGTGGAACAGTTTACTGATCGTGTTCCTTGGCTGAACCTTAATTGTCAGGTTTATTGGTTTATTGTTGGATGCTGCGATAGAGCTTCTGTTGCATTAAAAGATGCAGTACCTCATTTGTTAATGAGCAGGGCGTAGAAACAGAACAATTTATTATCCACGATTTACCTGATGCAGCAACATCCGATATTGATCTCTTCGTCACATGAGCCATGAAACCCACAATCGAGAAAATGACGAAGCCGGCGAACATGCTGGTGGTGGAGTTTATACAGCACACGATGACCGAGTCTCTGCAAAGAGAGAATGCAATAAAAGTGACTGCGAAATATCAAAACCACTGAGGAATTAATTATAGAAGCTAAGCAGAGAAGTTACTGCCTTAATTACATGCAAATCCAACCCTAATGTTTATGCATGCCCTGATTTATTAATCACACGAAGAGGTCTGAGTTAGTTACAGTCAAAGGATGTGTACAAAAAGAAAGATATTATGCAGATGGAGAGTTGGGTATTCAGTAGTTTAAAAAAGCTACAAGGGCCTGGATGTGATTTGGAGGCAGCATGGCTGCGGGCCTTTTTGTGTAGAATTTGTATGTTCTCTTCATGTAGGTGTGGATTTGTTTTGATAGTGGTCAAAATTCATGTGGGTAATAAATTGGGGATTCAATTTATGTGTGTCTGGCTCCTAAAGGCCTGTCCAACTATTTACCCAGTCATTGCTGGGATAGGAAACAGCACCTCCACAAACCTAATCAGGTCAAGGGCTAGTAATCAACAAATAATATGTATTTAAATTGTGCAATGTTATATTTGACAGTATATTTAGACATCGACATATCTGCACATCCATACCTGTAAACGTTGTTATTAAAGGGGTTGTAGCTGCCCAGGGCAATCAGGGAGCCCAGACCCAAACCGTAGGAGAAAAAGATCTGCGTAGCAGCATCCAGCCAGACCTTAAAAAAAACAACAAAAAAAACAATTAACTGGAGTCCACATCGGTGTGCTTGTTTGTTATTAGATCCACCTGTCTCATCGAGTCTGTGAAATTACCTCGGACTCTTTCAGCTTTTCAAAATCAGGAGTGACATAGAACAAGATTCCCTCTTTGGCGCCGGGCAGAGTCACTCCACGGATGAACAGAATGAACAGCATGATGTAGGGGTAAGTGGCGGAGAAATACACAACCTAGAACACAACCTAGACTTTACTGAGCGGGAGTAATGTTACTGTTTGCATGCAAATGAATCCTACATTCTATTCTGTACTATCTAATGTACGTGGACCATCAGAACTTTATAAGCTGGTTGGACTACCATTGACTCCTTCATTTCACACATACATTTGGAACCACATTTTTTGAATAAGTAACTGCTGCAACATTAATATTCCCATTTATTTTACAGAGTTCTCATCTTATAAGCTACATCTCTGGTTAAGTATTACACAAGCTCTTAATTAAGGGACCTCTTTTTTAGATGCTTTAAATGGTACTTTAAAACCATGGGTGACGTTTCTCAACAAAGAAATACTGCCGAATAAATATCCCTAAAGTTGTGATGTTCTGGCTGATCCTTAAGACAATATGGCCAATCACAGCGAACTCTTACCTTGCCAGTCCAGCTTACACCCTTCCAGATACAGAAGTACACAAGGACCCAGGCGACGGCGAGCGTGATTGCTAGCGGAACTCTGACCTGGCCTGGTTTTTCCAAGCCATCGGTGATGTCGTGTACATTGCGCCTGCGTCAAGACATCCAGGCACACTGTTACCAAACACCACCTCACACTCAGAGCATCGTATCAATGTAAAATGGTCTTACTCCCAAAACTCCATCACTGCACTGGTCAGGTTGGTGGTGTCTGCAATGCTGTAGTTTGTAAAACAGCTTGCAGTGTTCCATGGATTGTTGCAGGATTTCCACGGGAGGTCCTACGATTGAAAAGAGGAGAGCCGTTGGGTTTATTGCTGTCTGAGGTGTTGACATAAGTGGATTCCTGTCAGCAGCGTATTTTGTAAAGCAGGGCATACTTACAGTTGTAAAGGAGTTGTACAGGTAGTACAAGGCCCAAGCAATGATGACAATGTAGTAAATGTTAAGCCAGAAGGCGAGCACGGCAGCAGCGAGGCCAACACCTGTGGTGCCAACATGCATCAACAGTTTGCAGATGGCAAACAACTAGTGTATTATTGTTTTTACTGATAATAAGCATTTTTAGAGTAAAAACTCTCAACCTAAACATTAAAACAACCCAATAATCTACTCAAAGCAGTTGAAATCCATCAGAAAACACAGGTAGGTAATGCTGGTTAGCTGTAGCCATGCACTTGAGCAGAATCGTCTCAAAATCGCATATTAAAAACGCTATAGTCCATTACATGGCCTGAAGTATGCAGCCAGTCAACAATGGCTTTCTAAAACTATAGACAGTCGCACAGCGCTGCTCCCTCTACTCTACCACTGCACTCAATTTTACAGTGTTTAGAAGTAAGCAATACTTTTGGCCATGTACTGTAGCTTGCAGTTGGGCATGTGATGAATATGGGTATGAAACTGATCAATAATAATTATAATAATAACATTTTTAAAAGCCCTATAAAGTCATTTGTGTTTTTTTTAAGCCTTATTTCTGAGATAACGTGACATTACTTTGTATTTTGGGATACGTTTTTATATTTTGTGTGAAGGCTGCAAAAAAAATAATAGCTTTCTATTAAACGATCAAAATGTGGTTTAAGTATTCAGTTCACTGATTTAAGAGGTTCTTGAATAATCAAGAATTCTGTAGAATATTTTTTTTACATCTCTGACGGTAGACTGAATAATTTTTTTTTTTTGGGGGGTATATATAAAACAAGATGTTTTGATCTTTATGTTGAGTTTTTTTTTAACGAAGCAGTTAATCGAGCCGTGAATAATCAAAAGAAAAACATGAGGTTAACAAATTAAGCATGGACAGTGTTATTAAGTAATATATTAATAAATAAATAAATATATTATTATTGAATGCATTATAATTAGGGACAACATGTGTATATTCTCCACATGTAGCCATTGGTTTATTTACCTAAAGTCAGGTTAATTAGAAAGTTTAAAATTTCATGTGTCTGTGGTTTGTTCACATTTAAATGACAAATTTGTTTTGTTAGACGCTATCCCAAATGGGTCAATGGGATATTGAAGCCTATCCCAGTGCTTAGTGGGGGTAAAAACCATTTTATCATTTAATTAAATTACTAAAATGTTTTATTCTCAAACCCCATTTTTATGAGATAATACTATAATGAAAGTCTCCTGTCCCACTATAGCTCATTAACTTTTTATTAACCTCTTGGTTTACTCCCTCTGCTAGGGGTCAAGTGCACTTAGCATTCCATATGTTTAAAAAGATTAGTCAGGAAGTTTCTTGTAGTATGAAGTTGAAACAACTGATGCAGATCTGGTGACCCACTGTTCATCTTATTAATAAAGTTGTGTTTACTTAAAACCTTAGAACTTATTTCACTTTTGTAATAAATTCGGCCCGTTTAACAGTGTAAACAACTTGCTTTACTAAAAAATTCCTGATTCTAATTCTGACCATTATATAAATGATAAAAGTAGGTGTGGGGGTTAAACACCCATTTTACCTTATTGAATTTTTCTTGCAACACTTTTAATTCCTAATTTAATATATACATCAGTATAAATTATAGTGTGATTTCACACACCTCATGCAACATTTTTAACATGGACATGGTCCTATTTTGTCTGATCTTTACAGTGGATCTCACCCAGATCTTTGTTCACCCGAAAAGACACTGGAAAACATTAATGTAAGTAACCAGCTCTATTTAAAAAAAATAAAATCTAATTTCTTGCCTTAAGAGTTTCTGGATTTGACTGATTTTGTTTACAAAGCAATGCTCCTATTTGACAGTTTTGAACATTCAAAACTGGCAAATCCCAAAATTGGTCAATGACACGCAAATTTGCATGCGTTGTTTTAACGTTTAGCAAATAGTTTTGAAAGCATCCACTTTATGTTAACTCATTCTTATATTACAGAGATATCTGGTAATGTTCTTACTATAAATGCTGTAACATCTGAGAACACATTTTGATGGGTTTTAAATATCACTGTTCTGACTCTCACAGGCACAGGAAGGATATAATAGAAATACCATTTTATTCAGTTGGTGATGAAAACACAGGTCCCGTCTGAATGTCATTCCCGAGCCTAAACCTTTTTTTTTATTTATGTTTTTTTCATGGTTTGTGTTTTTTCCAAAAACATGCTAATGGGTAAATTGGAGATACAAATTGTCCTTGTCACTAGTGATTAGGCGTATACGTATCAGTGCACTCACAGTGCCGAGTCCTATACCCTAATAAATTAGTGGGTTGCTTCAGCAAAGGCATTCGTTGTGAATCTGTGCAATGTTTAATATGTGTTGCGACCACTAATGGCAACAAAAAGAAGCAGATGTTGCCGATAGTAAGGACTTCAGTTCACTAAGGGTATATTCACAATACAACATTTGCTTGTCTTTCAGGATTGGTCACATTGATTTAATCAGGTGACCTGTATCTTTCTTAAATGTGAATGCATGAGGCCTCGTATTGCACCGCTCTGATATCCGACGAGGTCCGACATCATTACAAAACAGTATCCGTGGCCATCTTGGTAAAAATAGAGTCACTAGCAGCTCGAGCAATTTGTTCTGAAGGTTGCCAAACAACTCATCCGTCGAGTACGATAAGGTCACCAAAGAGAAAGATGTCAGCTGGCAGCTTTTGGTGCACTGAGACATCAGAAAGAATCAGTTTTTCTTTCTATTAAATGATCACAAAACAGTTTGAATATTCAGTTCACAGATTTAAGAAACTTATTCAGGAAAAAGGTTCTAGAAAATTCAAGCATTTTGTAGAATAATTTTTACATCTCCGACAGTTGACCAAATAGTTTTGGGGGGTATATAATACAAGATGTTTTGATTGATATGTATTTTTTTTTACCTTGAAACAATGAAGCAGTTAATCAAGCCGTGAATTATCAAAAAGAAAACACGAAACAGAAAGTTTTTAGCAAATTAAGAAAGGAAAGTTTTAGTTCGGGCAGTTGAGTGTTTTTTGTTATTCAGAAAAAAGTAATTATGTTATTATTTACGATAAATAATTAGGGAGAACATTTTATATGTTCTCCACATGTAAACATTCGATTATTTTGTTTAAACCCATGACCTAAAGGCAGGTTAATTATAGAACTTAAAATGTCATTTAAGTGTGAATATTTCAGTGTCTGGCCGGCGATGGACTGACATCTAACGTCTGTGGTTTGTTCACATTTAAATGACTAATGTGTTTTTTTAGACGCTATCCCTAATGGGATGCTGAAGCCTATCCTAGTGCTAAGCGGTGGTAAAGACCATTTTATCATTTAATTAAATTACTAAAATGTTTTATTCTCAAACCACATATTCATGAGATAATACTCTAATGAAAGTCTCCTGCCCACTATGGCTCATTAATTGTCCATGGCTCATTATTGTTCAATAAAGCAGTAAGAACAATGACGAAAAGTCCCATGAACTCTGATCTAAACGTTCACTTTTAGCTCACATGGCCACAAATCAGATATATATTGTATTCAGGACCACATATATAAAAACCCACCCTTAATCTCATTTAAACAGATTGGTTTGGACATGTTCACACAGCCAGTAAAAGCTGAGATCAGGGAATAAATTCAATCTGAGTCACTTCAGCGTTGTCATGGGAATGAAACCTTCTAGTCCCTATGCCCTGTAGTCAACATATATGCAATGATACCTGCTTTCTCTTCTCTTATTTCTCTTAGGGGCCACCAAAAGGGAGATTTGCATATTCAACTTGGCACGGTTTTTCACAAGATGACGTCCTGACGTAACCCTCTAATTGATCCAGCCTTGAGAGTGCAATGACCTGTACAGCTCAATGGCTAGGACCATTTAGTGTCTCCAATTTACCCATCCGCATGTTTTAGGATGTGGGAAGAAAGTGGAAACCATGGAGACAACCCAGGCAGGCACATGAAGGACATGCAGACTCCACACAGAATGGACCCGTGTTCACCCCACTAAGAATCAAACCAGGGCCTTATTTATGTGAGGCGAATGCACAGGAGTGCCACCCCTGCAATGATATCTGCTATTTGGGTAAATATATAATTACCTTATAAGTATTATTATGTATTAGTGCAAACTTAAAGATGGCATTGTAAGTAAACACATATTATTGTGGTTACTTAAACACTGTTTTTTTCTCTTTTATTTTAATTAAAACGATTCTTTTGGGGGTTTGGGGTATGTTGGCTACGATAGAACGTGAATCCACCGACAAAGAAACACTGCTACAACAAACCAGCAGCATATAAATACACAATGTCTGTGTAAGATGACACAGATTTTTTTTTATATGTTTGCTAAGAGAAATGTAATGATTAGTTCATAGCATTATACCTTTGAACATTGGCGCTAGCTTCCACACTCCAAGTCCACCGATGGATGTGTACTGACCAAGTGCACACTCAAGCAGAAACAATGGCATTCCAGCAAATATAAGAGTCAGAAAGTAGGGAATCAAAAAGGCTCCTGTGGTGACACACGTGAATCAAATGAAACAAGACCTTGATTTCTGACAGATCAAAGATAATACGATATGAAGGCTATGTGCAATACATGAAATAATTTCCCCAAGTTAAACAGACAAAAGCATTAGGTATATGACCAAAAGTAAGTGAACCTCTGACCATTGTGAACCTCTGAACTTGTATTAAATATCACATTCTAAAACTATTGGCATTAATATTAATGTGTCCCAAATTTTCAGCTCATCTACAAATTCTTAAATAAGGTCAGGGGTCTGAGGTGCATGCCATGGAAGACCAAACTGGACAAGCCACCACAGAAATTCACACTCAAATATGCATAATCAGGCTTTAAAAACACCCATCCATCCATTATGTTCCACTTAATCCTCTACTAGAGCATACTCCCCATGCCCATCCAGGGGAGAACGTTTCGGGCGCTGGGTAGATACACTCAGGAAAGGGGGACGGTGGGGGGGGGGGTTGGTTCACCATGCCCATCCAGGGGAGAATGTTTCGGTCGCTGGGCAGATACACCCAGGACAGTGTGCCAATCTATCGCTGGGAACACACTCACTTACACTTTTTATGGGGCAATTTGGAGAACTCAATTGACTTGATCCATGTTTTTGGACTGTGAGAGGAAACCGGAGAACCCGGAGGAAACCCACGCGGACATGGGGAGAACATGTGCCACTGTGCGGTGGGGATGCGAAATCCCTATCGCTGAGAGGAGAACATGCCAAACACACTAAGCCACCCATTCAGGCACTATTCACAAAATTTTGGTCATGAAGTGCACGCTAAATTGTTGCATTTTTTTACCCCAGTATGCACTTCTTCTCAGGCTGCCCACTCCCCCAGCATGCAAAGCTCGAGAACGGAGCCCTACCTCCACCGTTCTTCCCGCACAGGTACGGGAATCTCCACACGTTGCCCAGCCCGATGGCGTAGCCCACGCACGAGAGGAGAAAGTCAAATTTCCCGCCCCACGTCTCCCTGTCGGGAATGTCCTTTTTCTTCTTCTTGGCGCCGTCCTCCTCCTCCAGCTTGGCTCCTTCGTGCGGCGTCAGCTCGTTCATTTCCACCTGGCCGTCCATGGTGCTCTTGGCGCCGTTGGATGCCATCTCTCGGTGTCGGGCCGAGCTCACGCTCCTCCGGGCGGCCGCGCGCGGGACTTCAGCACCGGTCCACGTGGACAGCAGCTTCGCGCGCTTTTTTTCCCCCCCGGCGGTTTATTTTTAAACGTCTTTCAAACCTCGAGCTCGCGCTGCGACCGTTAATAACGGCTGCGCCTTCGCGTCGTGGGACGGCAGCTGTGTATTCAACTAAAAAAAAAAAAAAACAATTAAAAAAAATACAAAATATATAAGAAGTTACCGAATTCAAGCCAGTTTTTTTATTTAATATATTTATCGCTGTTAGTAGTGTGTCGTTGAAGGAATATTTATGCTTCAGAAACCGATTTTCCCGCGTAGATAAACCGGTGAGTAGCAAAGAAATGTTAAACTCGGTGTCTGAAAACGCTTTTTTTTAAACCCAAATTTGACTTTTAACGTTTATCTGAGAGGAACCGTTCCTCCTGTGAAGGTGCCGTCGAGCAGGTCGTGGTGTTCCGTACGCTTGATTTAAATATCCCTGGTTGTTGTTTTTTTTTTCACTCTGATGAAACGGAGCGTTTGCGTTTTACAACCTACAACTAAAATATCATCCACTTTAACGCTTTAACGTCGGGTTTGTGTAACGAATGCGTACAGCTTCACAGTGACAAACACCAACTGGATTCTCATATTCCGTACATCTACTTCATTATCACGTAGTTGTGAAATAGGTTCACGCAGAACACTGTAAGTTTTGATCTTAATGCGTCATTAGTTCATTTACGAGTCTTGCAATTTACTATAAATGTAAATATCAAGTGGAAATGTAGTTACAAGCAACCTAAAATACCAAGGACGTTGACTTTTGATTGTATAAGATCAATACTACACTCAATGCACAATAATAAACTATTTGCATATTAACACGAGCAGCCAGAAACCTAATACAGTTTATTTCTAAACGGTATTTCGGACAAACACATTCGCAAGTGCCACAAGTGTAGCCCGTAAGTGCCACATGTCCGTCCTGCTCGGTGTTTTTGCAATCAAAGCAAAGATTCACCGAATTGAGAAAGAGTCACAACCGAATTTAAACAATTACTATTTAAATCCACTCGTGCGACGAACAGGGATCCGGACAGAGGACGTACACCGTACGTTCTCCAGATCCCCCCCGTAAGATCCACTGCTTTAAAAGTAAAACCCAATTTCATTTACACGACTAAATACTATTCCAGTGACACGTTTAATAAAAAAAAATGACGTAAATATCGTGAACTGCACGAAATAAGTGTATAATTCTGATTTGAAACGTGACTGGAATACCTAATTATCCTGAGAATGACATTTAATTATTATTTTTATTATTATTATTTTTTTTAACAATTTGATTGTAGAATGAGAGCTTCATTCTTCCTGTGACTATTATATCCATTTTATTGTTGTGGAAAGATTAAAAAAAAATATATATTATCTATAATACTGGTTTGAATATTGACAATAGTATTCATTTGCATAGTACTTATCAAATTCATTAACCCATTTATCAAGTGATTATTTGTTTAAAATTAATTTAACCCTTTTTTTAACATATAGATTTTATTCTCATGAACTCACCTGAATAAATAATCAGCCTCTCGTTGAGCTGTTATATTGTACACAGATTAAAAATGTTCAATTATATATTGATAATCAAACACTTTGTAAGAAGAAAGCTGTGTCTATAGAGCCAGTGCTCTCTACCCTTTGTTTGCCACTAAGAGCGTTCTGAGGATATCAGGGAACAACAACTGGTTATATAATTGATTGCATGCACATTTCACTCTGGTAGTGAAGGACCGAATCGAGCAGCGAGGTAAATTTTAAGGAGAAATCCTTACCTGTAATGGTTTGAGGAGCTCCTTCGAACAGGCTGTGGTTTTGTTCCAGAAATGCAAAGCAAGATTTCTTCCAGAGTTAAAAACTTCCAGCTTTACACGGACCACACAAGTGTTTTATTTCCATTCAAGTAATTAATGCAAAGACTTAAAATGATCCACTGGGAGGGGGTATAGGAGTGCGAGTGTGTGTTCCTGTCCAGAGGCTGATGAACATGTTCAGTCCAGATGAGATAGAGTGTGTGTGTGTGTGTGTGTGTGTGCACGTGTGAGTGTGTCTAACACCAACAAGCGAGAGCAGACTTCCCAACTCCCACCTACATAACGGCAATGTCATCTGAAAGTCAATCCCTCCTCTCTGTATCGCTTTTTCTCTATCTCTCTTTTCCTCCTCGCTCTACTCGAGATGCGCAGCACGCTCAGCGTGTGTAGTCTATTCACCCGAAATATTTATTTTGCCAGTCATATCGCCCTTCGTCATGCAAATAATCTAATCTTTTCTCTTCTGCGTAATAGTTCTGCATTTTGAATGAGGAAAACAGATGTGAACGTGGCCGCTGACACCTGTGCACCTGCAGTTTTTGCAAGAAATGCCCCATCAGGTGGCTCCTGAAGCTCAGCCATTCATATGTCACGCTGTCATAGGTGTGTCATACCAATCATTGAAGAAAGTGGTGTCACATTTATAATGAGAGCATGTTTCAAAATCCTTCCCCTCATAATACGAAAACTACGAAACATTTAGTATAATGAGAACATAATTTTATATTGTGTCATGTTGCCGATGCCTAAGCAATTTAACTTGGTTGGTGTTAGAACACCAGGACAACCAAAATACCAAATCCCTTGACTGACGAGCGAACGTTCTTTGGTGTACTGGAGGATTAAACCTCAACGTTTGGATTGATAACCCAACAGCCTAACAACTAAGCTATCAGACTCACATGAGGTCATCAATATGTGATGAGCATGTATTTAGAGACACTGTCCTAATCCTTGGTGAAGCTGTTGTAGCTTGTCTGCCTCATGTTTGGATTTTTTTATCTGTTGAAAAATATACAGAGTGGTTATCAGTTAAAATATCCTACCCAATAACTTTACCCACAAAATTCTTGATGCCTTTGCTTTGGAATTTTATAAACTGTCCTTAAGTTGCCACTCTGTTGGAGAAAAACAATAAAAAAATTAAGGTAAATTCAATTAGGAATCGTTACGTTAGGACAGAGAAATGTTTGAAAGACTGACACAATAATACACAGTATGCAGATTTTCTGTAAATCCTGCTTCAATAACTAAAAACTCTTCTTTTTTTTCCCCCTTAGGATTTAACATTTTGTCTATTACAGACTCGTGGCTGTAAGTATTTTTACTTTCATTAAATGTTAGTAAGGTAATTGGCAACAAATTTTCTATCCACCTATGTATAAAAATATTAAATATTGCATTTTAGTTTAGAATCATCTTTACTCTGTTTTAAGTTTTACTTTACTATAGTATATAGTGAGTCTCTTGCACGTTTGGCTGAGTAGATAATTGCCTGATGGATTAAGTGTACTTGTGTCCATTATGAAGTGCTTAGTAAGCATACACATGGCTATGGTTAAATATGATTTTTGCGCTTCCCAGTTGGTGGGATGCTTTAGGTTAGAGCGCAGGGTAAACAGTATTATGTTTTCCCACAGCGTCACCATGGAGATCACTGCTGAAGAATTATTTTGTTATTACATGTGTTCATGTGTTGTTCCTGGTGAAGTTGCTAGATCATATAAAGATGCTTTTGGACGTCATGTGCTTCCAAAGATGCTGTGTTTGAGATGTTGTCCAGAAAATTGTAGTCCTTTGAGAAAGTCTATTAACCTCATCAGTTCCTCTTGCTGGTTTAGGCTATTTGCCGAATGCTATATATTTAATTAAATTGTAAATGTATTGCCACATATTCAATGCACCATAAGAACCAAAGTGACGTGCGCGTTACTAGTAGTGTTGACCATCTGGTATCCAGTTTGAATTCTAACATAGATTCTCTGTTTTTGTTGTATCGTGATGGTGTCACGCTGCGAGTGCATATGTGGTTAAATGCTGCTGGAGTGTTCAGAAGAGCAGTGCTCACTGACACACTTGTGTTCAGGGATGTCACCTCTTCACTCCTTTCTCTGGCAAAGAGCAGCAAATGAAATGGCAGCAGATGGCGAGCCAATGAGGGGTGAACCAACTTACTAATGATACTACACAAAATGTAATATTGCGAGCTCCATCTGGTCTCGCATTCCTGTTGCTAATGGCTTGTGAAAACATGGCACCTGCTAGACACTTTAGGTGTCCATGTTGAATGACTGGTGTCCAGAATCCTCTGTACCATACACACATCTGTCTCACAGTGGCTGCTGGCAGAAAACATGCAATGCTGAAAATTACCGAGGGCATTGCTTTCCTTAATAATGTCCAAGTCAATGTACTGTAAACAGCCGAATTGGCGTGTAGTGTAGTCTATACAGATAAATGTAAAGACTGTGGTCACCTGGTCATCACGCCCAGCTATAAGACAGCTATAAGATTCTTAGGACGCATCAAGATTTGAGAGTCTAATTAAAATTTTGTGGTTACCATTTGGATTTTAATGAGATATCTATATCTGATACTACTCTATAGATGTCATTGCAAACACAATACATTTTGTAGTAGATGTACATCTAAAAATGATCCGTGTGTTGTAATTAAGCAACTCAATTATATTTCTAGAAATTTCTTTTTTCGACAGATGACCTATGATGTGTCCAAGAAAAAAAATTCAGTTGTGGAGGGTTTCTATCTAATCAGGTGAAGGTTCTACTATGATGCCAACCAGCAGTGAGAGAAGTTCAGTTGTACCCATTACCTGATAGACCTAAGGGTGTTATTAGATAAGAAGATATCTGATCACTGTTACACAAGATAATCAGGTCCAAGAATCAGTTATTGTTTCATGAAGATAAAGTCCAGGTGTGGCTTACATTTACCTTGGGTCATTGAGCACACTTTTATCCTAAGACTTACAGGTATCCCAAATTTAATAGCTGGGGTCAGAACACAGGGACAGCGTCCCCCATTTTTTGGCTTGATCATTTTTGTAAATTCGGAAACAACAAAACTTTTCTTTATTTATTTACATCTCATTTAACATTTCATCATTTATTTCTTTTCCCACTGCACTTCTTTTCATTTGAGCAAAGTCGTTTGAGAGATTCTAATTAAACATCATATGAATAATTAAACATCATTGCTCTTCATTTGTAACAAAGTCCAAAATTACAACCCCTATTGCTCCGGGGATGCCCCATATTCTGATACCAACCGTTAAGTTGGGCTACTTCTAAGTTGCTTTGGATAAAAGTGTCAGCAACATAACTAAATGTAATGTAAATGGCATGATAACTAACCATTGCTGCTGGAAGTTTACAGCTAACTACACCTATAAAAATGGACTGACATTCAATATCCGCAATCCATTTTCTCAGCTACTCTGATGTCCCACGGCTCTGATCTTGAACTAATACCATATGCAAAGCCCATCTGCCATGGAGGGTAATCAGGTTTACTCGTGATTACTGGTAACGTTGCTGTTAACTGACGCGCGCTCACATTCTCTAAAGATGGAACTTGCCTCCTCCCGCGTTCTTCAGACTCGTATGATTGATATATTCTCATTTTGAAGCGTGGGCTTGCCAACGGTGTGTTGGATCCTGCACACTTCCAATTGTGATGCCTGGAAATGTATACACACCACAGCGGCATGGGGCCAACTAAATCGTTTTGAATTTTGTTCGTGTTGCTAGGCAACTGCAAAATGGTCTCAGGCTCTCTCTTATTGGTATGTCTGCTGGGATTGCTCGACTGCTGCCATTGAAATATTTGGTTAGGGCCTTTTTTTTTGTGCACGTTGCCATTTGGAAACACTGTGCATTTTTGCCAGCTCTGCAAGTTTCTGACCATCGGCTCAAGAGAGATTAATTTAAGATTACAGAAATAAAATCCGTATTACCTATATATATATATATATATATATATATATATATATATATATATATATATATATATATATATATATTTTTTCCCTCTTTTATAGAACCTTGAGTCTTTCAAGATTTATAAAAACACCAGATATTTTCAATAACTCAGTGGCTTAATACGAGCTAAATTACATTCATATCAACATGTCAAACAAGCATTTGAGGCGAATCAGTAAAGCACTGTGTCAAATTTTATCGAATGGCTGCGAGCTCTCAACACAGTGCTGTCCTGCTAATCTCCAGCTTTCACCCGCATCACTATGGAAACTGATTTGCTCCCTGACTTGTGCCACACTGCCATGTCTCCAACAGACACGTGCCTCTGTTAGGAAATGTTCTCAGGGAGCTGTCCCTCACATCCATCTCTCCGGAGTGAGAGTAATAACACCTTTGCCCTTCTGTGTTCCGGAGCAGGTAATTGACCATCTGATCGGCGATGCCAAAAACTCACACAGGTCAGTTGCTGTAAATACCGAATTCTGCTGTGATCTAACATTTCACCATGAATTTGAGGACAGTGTGAATCAGCAATACCGCCAATCAAATAAAATGACATTCTTATTCATATACACTTATAGAGCTTTATTACTTTTTTAACATAGGTCCTAAAAGTAGATAAACGTCTGAAATAAAAACATTTGATAATTTAATTCATCCATCCAATATCTTCCGCTTTGTTCTATTACTAGGGTCACGGGCCCATCCAGAGGAGAACATTTCGGGTGCTGGGCAGATACACCCAGAACAGGGCGCCAATCTATCGCTGGGCACACACTCAATCACACTCACACACTCTATATGGGGCAATTTGGAGAATTCTATTGACCTTGATCCATGTTTTTGGACTGTGGAAGGAAAACCGGAGAACCCGGAGGAAACTCACGCGGACATGAGGAGAACATGGAAACGTCACCAAGAATGGGATTCGAACCAGGAATCATTCTTCATCCAAAAGTGGACTTTGAAGAGTTTAGTATAACAAACTTTTAATTCCATTGATCTCATCAACTACAAATGAAGTTTTCGATTGCAGACTGCTGCATGAAAACCTGTATCTGTAATGGAAGGTGACTGTCAGGTGTGTTCATACTTCTAGTCGCTTTGAGTGTGGATATTATTCTAGACTTTCTTGGTTTACGGATGACATAATTAATTGTGTTGCCTTCGCACCTTCTTCAATCTGCATGGCTGATTATGTGGAAAAGCAGTGCTCGGTAGAACTTGTCATTCTGGCGAGGTGGTGTTACTTTGAAGAACACACTCAGACATGCGCACAGTGTATCACCCCCTTTTTATGCCTCCGGCTCTGGTGTCGGAAAATGCGTGTCATGGTTGTAAAGGGTTTATCGGCTTCAAAACCGGCTGTACCCGACTCTCTGAGCATCATTCGGCAGCGTGCAATCCTCCCAGTAGTAAAAAGAAAGGACTGAAGCATGTGGACATGTCTCCCAGTTAAGCCTCATTTTAATTTTTTCACATGTGCTTTTGACGTCAGCAACAAAGACCTCTTTAAAAAAATCCTTCTTTGTCCTTAAAGACTAAATAGTGAGTGCCAGGACTGCGGAAAACAAATTATATTAGGTTGTCATTCATGCAACCATGGCCTAGACCTACTTATGTTGATGCAGGGTTGTGTGTGTGAATTGTTTTATGATGATAAAGCATGATGCTATTAGCTAACCAACTCCCTCCTCCTTGTGGTGGTCCATAATAACAAGATATTATGCAATGGGGCATTTGAATAGGGTGCATGAAGGAGGAGTGCAGTTTAAATTGGGCATGGTTATTATATTAGTCCTAAATTTACAAACGCAAAATATAAGAAAAAAAAATCTAGGAGTATCTTTTATCCCCAAGCTCATGGCTGTCACCCTCAATCTATTTCGAAAAATGTTTCACTAGCATGTCTTAAATTCAAATGTGCTGGACAGCACATGATTTGCCTTCAGAAACGAAGGCTTTTTTCTTTGCTGTCAACTAGTGTTTAATTAGCTTCTTTTTTTTTTTTTTTTTTTTTTACTGGGAAATAGGCCAAATATTTGTCTACGGATTGAACAATCAGCATTAGTTCCCCTGTCTTTAATTTGGCTGGACTGGGCTTTTTTTTTTAATCTGGATGTAATAACTGGACTGGTTTAGAGGGTTTTGATGCTGAGGGTGCAGTGTGTGTGTGTGTGTTGGTCTAAATTCTGCGTGCCATGCTGATTTGTCTCTATGCCATGGAATTTCTTGCAGATTCTCTGAATTATGCTCTGTTTTTTTTTCTAAATGAAACACAAATAAGTAAACAGAGTTAAAGGGGTATTTAGTACATATGCTGCTGTGTTACCAATTCGTCTGTTTACAACATGATAAAAACGGCCTGCTTAGGAAAGCTGAACATTTAAAAACAAATGACAACATCTAATTTAAGGGTTTCAAAGGCAAGTCTTCACAATATATACTGTGACCAGAAGTATGGACATCAATACCAACATACATTTTTCAGCTGACAGTCAGTGGAAGATGTTAAAGCATCATGTGAGCACCCATGTCCCCAAATGGCCGCAAATTGTCCAGACCTTGTGTCCTTATACCCCCCCCTCATCACATTATTTCAGACCACAGGAGTGCAATACTGTGATTTTGGGTGTTCATAAGTACTTGGTGTAAGGTATTTTTTATTAAACATAGGTTTAGTTTTTTAAGGCACACACACACACACACACACAATCACTGCAGCTTGTATTAAGCATATGCAAAATATTACAATAAATCCAAGAGTTTGAAGATGATCAATAATTAAACATCATTTCATATCTGCACTTTAATAAAGTGAAACGTCTGAAGATGTGAAATTAAACAAAGTGAATATTGAAAAAGTGGTTTGCTGTGTATTTAATAACCTCACAGCCTGCAGAGAGAAACCTCTTTAATCAGGTGTTGAGCAACTCACTGAACCGAAAATCTCTTAACAGCTTTTGTGCATTTCTATCCTTATTTAATGAACAGAGTAAACACTGAGTTTTTTGCCCCGTGGGTGCATATGTGTGTGTATGTTTGTGTATATGTATATATATATATATATATATATATATAGTTTTATTATGCTTTTATAGTGTATAATGTAGTATATAATATATAATTAGCAGCTGTTGTATTACAATACAGCTAGCGTCTATAAAACCACCATACAGCTGACAACCATAAAAAATTTTTTGCCAAAAGTCCACTCATTTATAACATTCATTTCTTTCTATACGGCAGGTGTAAATAATAAAGATATAAAGCATGGATGTGCTGCCTCTGATTGGTTGGTGGTGCAACACACGTGACATCAGGAATTAAGGGGTAAGCATGACGATAATGTTGGATATTGGGTATTCAAGAAAGCCGGTTCTCAGCTGTTGAAAAGGTTTGTCATTGTTTGTGTGTGTGTGTGTGTGTGTGTGTGTGTGTGTGTGGTCCGCAAGCATAAAGCAGCAATAAGCTTTTTTAAAAAAATTTATTTCATTACATATACAAAGTGATAACTGGGTTATGTTAAATTCAAATTATGTTACTGGAACTTAAAAAAAGAAAGCTTTTTATAAAAACATAAATCACATCATGAAAGGAGAATTAATTTACCAATTTCAATCTCTCCTCTATTATCTATCTAGTGTGTGGCATCTCCAGAACACAGTGAATATATTTTATACAAAGGTAGAGGGTGTACGTATGACAACAACTCGCTGACATCATCAAGAGCTAAATCTAGACATAAACTCCTACAGTAAATGTGCTGATCCTATATGTTCACTCTCTTATTTAACTAACTAAACAGCTGTAAATACAGCAATGTCCTTTCGTTCAATTTCATTTAGACAATATGATTAAAAATATCAGAGCAGCGTATATTGCATGTTCACATGTAACTTGAATTTAGTTTAAAGTTTTAAGTTTCTGTTTTTCTGCATTGCGGGCAGGAACTAAAACTTCCACAAGTTCCAGGCTTACTTCAGCAGGCGTTGGTTTAGAGTACCCTATTGCACAACTGCACGTTTTCATTTCCCTGCAGGGGCTGGCAACCCAGATGAAAAGGTCTCTGTTATTACAGGCTACATTAAGTTCTGTATTGCCATGACCATACCAGTTCTGACCTCCAAACCCTAGAACACCTGTTCATCAGCTGGAGTATAATAACCTGAGACATTTTTTTTCCAGACACGGATTCTCACATCTCCGGAAACTTTTGAAGTGACTTTTGTTGAGATGTGTTTATTTAAGGTATTTCAAGTCTAAATCTGATTCCCATTAAATATTGAGAAAAGGCAAATGCATGACACTAAAGTAGGATCTTAGGATTTATCATGTATAAGTGGGCAGCACGTCCGCTTCTCAGCGCTTGGGACCCAGGTTCGAATCCTGATCTGGGTGGAGATTCCATCTTCTCCCTGTGTCTGCATGAGTTTACTCCTGGTTCTCCAGTTTCCTCCCACGGTCCAAAAACATAGATTCAAGGTGAATTAAATGCTCTAAATTGCCCTTTATAGTGAGTGTCTGTGTAATAAGTGTTTCCAGCAATAGATTGGCGCCCTGTCCTGGGTGTATCTGCCCAGAGAACTGGGTGACCCTTGTAAAGGATTTAGCAAAAGATAATGAATGAATATATTACATTTAATTATGAAATATCTGGATGTTTTTTCCAGTGAATTCAGTCCCCTTACTTAAATAATGTTTAAATCCTAAACTGTAATATTGCAAGTAAAGTAGATACAAAAGAAAACTGCCGGATCTGCCATGATACTGATTTAAGGAGCATCTCAGATTTCTCCCTTTGTATTCCCCAATCTTATCAACATTATAGAATAAGACTCAGCACATTTAGCACAGGAAGTTCCCATGAACCACTAAATGCAGGGTTGATAATCATATTAAACCTGCATTAACCATTTTATAAGACTGATCAGATTCAAAGATGCTTTTTTCCCCCTTTTTACATTAAGGATGTAAAATTCCAGAGCTGATAGTAATCAGTTTTCTGTTATTACTTCAAAACATGCTAATGTTCCTTTTGCATTATAACATTTTGTATGTTATTGCTGTTATTTTCATTTTGGTATTTTGTTCACTTCATTTTTGATCTGTTTCCAGTTTATTATGAATGCAGTGAAAGGTAGAATGTGAATCAGTTAGGATCCTGATCTTATTGTTACAGAACAGGAAATAGCATTGTGTCTGGGCCACATTACCTCTATATTACATCATGGGTATTTAGAACTAAGCAGCTTTGCATCAGATCATTTTTAGCCCAATGGATACACCGGAAATCAAAGAGTTTTATTTTTTTTTTAGTAAATAATAATAATCTAAGGATATGGTTAATACAAAGTGCAGCCTTGCTGTGGAAATTAAATCTGATAAGTTATCTGGGTAATAATTCCAGCCAAACATTGAAGTGAATCGGGTTTTGTGCATTATGGCTAAATGGACGAGGGTAGACCGTGTCCTAGAGCTATTGCAGTTTAAAGACAAATGTGCTAAAAAAATAAAGGATTCAGGTAAAGTGGGTTAACAATATGCATTTCTTCAATCAGAGCATAAAACGGCAGATGACAGAATTTCCATCTTTTTCTCCTCAGCATCGAACAAAAGAGGTGAACACTATGGACTTGGTGATGCGCTAGAGCGGAAAAGCGCGCCCGCGGCCAGGATCATGTGTATGGGGTGATGGAGAAGGAAAGAAGAGTGGGAAGTTTGTAGAGTCCAGTTAGACTCAAGGTAATGTGGTTCTGGCCTCATTAACGGTCTAGACAGTGAGAGTGAGTGCTGCTGTGGTTCAAATGACACATAACAATGTGGAGCTAAGAGCAGCTCCTATTCTTCAACATCAGTCTCCATTAAAAAGCCTTCTCCCCTCCTCCATCGGCATGCTAATCGCTCTGCTCCCTCGCCACATGGAGAAACATAAAACAGCCTTGAGCCACACTCCCTTTCAGTCCCACAGTTCAGAGACTTTGCGCAGAAACGGGCTGATGGACCCATCGTAACCCCCCGCTACGAGAACAAGTGCACACTGAATGGAGCAAGAGCTACTGTGCAGAAAATTTCTCTTCGGTAAGACTCTCTAATCTGCAAATACGGCTTGCTCCAGTGCAGCAAATTAACCGTTTATAGATAGACCCTAAATATAATATTATGTTTGCAAATCTATAGAGTTCTAATTCAACTTCGATCTTACAATGAAACATAACAGCTGAAGTAAATGTATACGTTCGAATTAATGTATAGTTCTCCTTTTTTATCCTTTGTTGCTTCTCACTATTGGATTCTTCTCTTAAATTCTTAAGTTTTTAAATAACATCTATTTTCTTTCCCATCTTTCAAGGGTGCAAAGTGGTGTAGGGTTTGTTCTTCTATTTTAAAAATTCTAAAAACCTGCATATGAGTGAATTGGTGATATTAAATTTGCCCCTATTACTGACGCTGTCCGTACATTAAATTACCTGCAGCCTTTCTTCCCTCTGTGTTTTAAATAAATGCAGCTGCTATATGCTTTTTTTTCACCAAATGTAACACAATTGCTTCTTTTCTCCAGAACAGAAAAGGGCCTTCCCCAAACTGTTTACACTGTAGTGTTCAAAATAAAAATTCTACATCCTTGCTTTAATTGACACATGGCAATGGGACTGAATGAGCCCCTTGTATTCAATACTAAACAGGTTTGTAAGTGTACTACATGGCATGGATTTAAAGACAAGATGTCCATATAGTGTACACCAGTAAAACCTGAAATCTAGTATAAATACACATAAAGAATATTTTTTGTGGAATATGAACGTGTGTGAAAAATTAGATATAATTGATTTTTTGCATGATCAAGACTCGTTCTGCTCCACTTGTGTAACGGGTTGCTTCTAGGTTAGGCATTGACCCATATAAAACATTTTGGGCATAAACCACAAATCCTTTATGACATTCGCTCAGCTATTGTATAGCTGCAGCAGCAAGAGAGACAGACTTTAAAAAAAAAAAAAGCCTGAGACATTTTTTTTGAGGAGGGGGAAAAAGCTGAGAGAAAGAAGCACATGTGATATTTTTAAGACAAAATGGTGAGAGGAAATTGCTGTGCTCATCTCTATTCTCCTGCCACTACTATGGTACCCAAGAGGGGGGGGGGGGGGGGGGGGGGGGGGGGGGGGGGGGGGGGGGGGGGGGGGGGGGGGGGGGGGGGGGGGGGGGGGGGGGGGGGGGGGGGGGGGGGGGGGGGAAAAAAAAAAAAAAAAAAAAAAAGATCATTTGCATATGCTGCCCCCTGCTGTGTGGAGCAATAAACAGATAATAGATCGTTTCCTGTTGCACCCACTTTCAGTCCTGTGCTGCATAACACCCCTTCATTATTTCCAATCTGATTTAAAGTACAATAAGGCTTCACAAACACACAAGATCAGTGTAACCCACAATCACTTCCATAAATTTATCTCCTCTGCATCTTGCACACCATGTTCCGTCTTAAGACGAAAATGAAGTGTAGGCTTGCCAGGCAGTTTCACAATGCTCGCAAGCTTTGCCAGTTCCAATTAGCATTCCATTAGAGTGCACAGTGACTGCCATTCAGCCTGTGCACTGCCACCCTGCCCAACAAATCCTGCCATGTTCGGCTACAGGCTATTCGCTGCCAACATTACACTGCCAGAAAGCACACGTCACATGATCAAACTGACATCCAGATTTTAAAGGAATTCTAATTATGTCATGTGAGCACAGACATATAACCTCTGTAATCTTATTTCAATTGTTGTTTGAATTTATACAGCGCTATTTATAATTGAGCAACATCTGAAAGTCCTAATTCTTTTATTTAAACATTTGTGGTACCATGATTATACAATGCTCCTTTTGTCAGTTAATGCTGTGTACACAGAATATTGTGATAGTAATGTTTAGAGATGCCCTGTTAAAATGCAGATTTAGGCACGAAAGCAACCTGATGAAAGTACTGAGATGGATTTACCCAAATCTGTCATCAGCCTGAAAAGATTTGCACTTGCTTGAAGTCGGCGTGTACATTACCATAATGCGTCGCCTGCACACTTTTCAATAAGGCTTAACCACGTATAAATCTGCCACTACATGAATCTAGTAACTGAATGACAACAAATTTGTCATAGCGCAAACAACAAGGCGGTTATAGGCAGAGAATCTTTCCAGAAGCTGATCAGATCCTGAAAAAATTATGGCACAAATTTTTGTTTAAAATTTTTTTATATATATATATATATATATATATATATATATATATATATATATATATAGGTGGCACGGTGGCTTAGTGTTTAGCACGTTCGCCTCTCAGCGCTAGGGATTCCCGGTTCGATCCCCATCTGGGTGGAGTTTCCATGTTCTCCCCTTGTCCGCGTGGGTTTCCTCCAGTTTCTCCGGTTTCCTCCCACAGTCCAAAAACATGGATCAAGTCAACTGAGTTCTCCAAATTGCCCCATGTAGAGTGTGTCTGTTTGGGTGAGTGTGTGCCCAGCGATGGATTGGCGCCCTGTTCTGGGTGAATCAGCGCCCAAAACGTTCTCCCTTGGATGGGCATGGGGAAACCCCCGGGACGCTAATAGAGGATAAAGCGGAAGATAATGAATGAATATATATTAACTGGAAGATCCACAACTTTGACTGTTGACTTACCTAGATAATAACAATTGGATGACGTTTAAATAATTAATATAAAGTGTATGACTGTATTGTTAGATGAGTGCTATTTGAGGGACGCTTCATTTGTAAGCGCCTTGTTTAAGTGAACCCTTTTTGTGTTCTCGTGTTTGTGTGATACAGATGATTCAAAAACCCGGCTACAGAGTTGACTAGTGAACTGACCTTCTGCTGGAATGTCAAGTGTTCATGGCCCAGTCAGAGAGATTAGGCTGCTGTATCTGCCCCCATCACATTCCACAATGAAGCTTTATCTCAGAACAAGTGGTCCTGATGGATGGGTGTCGTGGGCATGGACCCACACAAAAGGAATAGGTTGTTCCATCCTCAGCTGTCACTATAAGACAGGCTGTTGAATATATAGGTCCCTGTTGAGTTCCTTATAGCTGCTAACTTATCCAGTGCAGCATGAACGACATCTACAAAGCTGCGGTGAGTGACTTGTACCTGTAGTTACTTCTTGTAATTCAGAGAATCAGTTGTATCTTAATGATATATGTGGGTTTTCTATTAAATGTGCGTGTTGAACATATTTTGTGCAAAAGCTTGATGGATTAACATTTTAGGAGGGGTTCACATAATATTGGTTGTAAAGTATAATTCGGGTGTCCATATTTTTTGGCCACATGATATACCTACGTAAAAATATAATTGAGATTGTATGTTCATTGTCTTAAACCTCTGGCAGACAGTACGCAGTCTTGTGTTGCTGCAAAGGATTTTCCTCTTGTTTTTTTTTCCAGGTATTGCTGGTCTTGCTTGCTTTATATTATATTAGATATTTTAGGCTTCCTGCATGCACAGCATGTTTGCGATCCACCCACAGACTTAAATTAGACTTCATGTCAAGAACTGAAGCTTCTGCTGATGTTCAAAATAGTTTGCCACAGAGGTTGCGTTTACTTCACTACTTTATTTGTATTAAACCATCGTTCAGATCAAATGCTGTCAAATCTAACAACTCATTATCTTTACAGATGGAGCCTAGAGGTTCTTTTGGACTTCATTTTAGAGTTGGTCCATATGAAAGTCTTTCATATTAAAGGTTTTGAACAAAGCCAAATCGTTTGGTTTTTCCAAAACATTCAACCATCATAGTCTGGGTATCCGTACACAACATTCATTTATTATTTATTGTGCATTTACATTTTATAATTTACTGACATTATTTATTTTTTATAGAATCAGAACCCAATATTCTAAATAGTTGTCATGAACATTTATATTCCACCCACTTTTTTTCCTCAATGTTTTCTCTGATATAAAATTTTAATCATTCTTAAATGGATGCATTCAACACACTCCAGTGTGCTGGGACAGAAGCATGTTATTACTTTTCCTTTACATTTCCTTAACATGATATTAAGTGATCTGTTTGGAGGATCAAAATGAGAAGATAGGATTTTAGTGTTTGATTGATTCATTTCCGAATCATATAATTTTATTAGGAGACCGACCCAAAATGCAGGTGTTTTAATAAAAGCATTAAAACATTTATACTGTAGACAACATCTGCACTTCTTCCATTCCTTTCAATCCAATGCTCTTAAACATATTGACTTTTCACCGCTATCTAAGCTGATAGGAGACACTTAAGACAGCGAGCCCGGCGTTTCTGTGTGCTGACTTTATGCCTGCATATGGAGCAGCCTCGACATTTCCCAGGCTAATTTTGGCAGGTTGCTTGTAGCAGTGGCAGCAGGAAAGCAGAGTGTAAGATAAAATCTACAAATTCTAATTCGATCCGCGCTTGCAGGGGTTTTATCTTCGCCTGAAACATATGGGTGTTTGTAAGACTGAGAGACAACAGACGGCTTTGTTTGACATTTACAAGCATCTCTCGGTGTAGCTGTGCTGTGCTGTGCTGTGCTGTGCTGCAGAGGGTAAAGTTGGGAGAATTTCAAATTAAAGTTAAAGCTATTGTATGGTCACCTGCTTATCATATCTTATATCTCATCTCAAATAGTTTACAAAACAGTAGGCTCCAACATATTGTCTTCACCCTTTCAATAGTCGCTGACAATGTTTAATGTCAGAAAGCTTGTAAAATGTCTAAACTCTAAACCAATGTAAAGGTGATCACATAAATTTAGGCATGTTGCTTATATGTTGTTTTCTGTAAGATATTCATCTTGCATCTTTTCTCTACAGGTAGAGCAGCTCACAGATGAGCAGAAAAATGGTATGTAACAATAAAAATGACACATTATAAAACAGCTATCATCACAAATTACTAAAAACTGAACCTTTTTTTAACTATCCCACTTAAAACACTGTGCAGACATTTCTTATTGTTAGTATAAAATATGTTAACCTTCTTCTTCATGCTGACAGTGTTTTTGAACATCTGTCTGTAACTCTAAGGCTGAGCTAACACTCCAACATCTTCTATGCCACTCTAGTTGCCACCCAGCGTTTCTGTCGTGCGGACCTACATAGTTACCATGTCAATCTTCAACTAATAACGGTTCTGTACTGCAGAGTTCCGCGCTGCCTTTGACATCTTTGTTCAGGATGCAGAGGACGGCTGCATTAG
Organism: Corydoras maculifer; assembly: GCA_019802435.1. Taxonomy (NCBI): domain Eukaryota; kingdom Metazoa; phylum Chordata; class Actinopteri; order Siluriformes; family Callichthyidae; genus Corydoras; species Corydoras maculifer. Next base: position 155,523 of record JAFMOD010001382.1, on the reverse strand, counting down.
CACCAAGGAGCTGGGCAAAGTGATGAGGATGCTGGGGCAAAACCCCACTCCTGAAGAGCTGCAGGAGATGATCGATGAAGTGGATGAAGATGGTAATATCAGACAAAAGCATCTTCTTAAGCTCCTATCATTAAACATCTCAAAGAGAGATGAATGAATAGCTCATGTACAGTGAAATGATCTTAACACAGAACCCTTGGTTTCTTCAGGCAGTGGTACAGTGGATTTTGAAGAATTCTTGGTCATGATGGTAAGGTGCATGAAAGATGATAGTAAAGGAAGGTCAGAGGAAGAGCTCGCTGAACTGTTTCGCATGTTCGATAGGTATGTCCATGCTGTGAGAGGAATGTTTGTATGAGGTTAGTCTAAAGAAACCTGACTATTTACAATACACCTTCAGAAAATGAAGCGTTTCAATTTAGAGGTACAATGGCTGGACTCTACAGTCTAAGTAAAGTAAAGTAAAAAAAAAAAAAAAAAAGTAAAGCACATATAGTTATTTTATGGTACTATAATCATCACTAGAAGTTACATTAGTGTATATGGACTCCTATTATAACCCAATTTCTGACTGTATAGAGCCCAAGGATGCCTTCCCTCTAGTTTGTCCAAGGATTTCCCTTCGTAAGGCAAATCTTTAGTTAGTGATCCATGAGATAATTTAAGATTCTTTGATTCAAACAATCCTGTGTTGATGTTTAAACTTCACACCAGTTAAAGTGATTGTTATTTGTCTGCAATGAGAACAAATATATTACATACAAGAGCTTGATTCACGCAGCACTCACTGATTTACCACAATAAATAAGTTCTTTTTGACTCTGCCCTTTGAGATTTTCGAGGTTTTCTTTGCAATAAGACTACATATAGGCTTAGGTGTAAGTGATCCAGTTCTCATCCTGCTGTACATTCATGTGCATGTGAGTGTATGTGCACAGAATGCAAATTCACACAGAAACCATTATTAAAACCACGTTTACTGAGTTCGAAGCAGAAATTGTGTATTTGAAAGGATTAATAATGAAGACACATTTAGAACTTAAAGGTGTTTGTCTACACAGAAATGAAGATGGTTATATTGACCTGGAGGAATTAAAGATGATGCTGGGGGACACAGGAGAGACCATCACTGAGGATGATATTGAGGAGCTGATGGCAGATGGAGACAAGAACAATGATGGTAGAATCGACTATGATGGTAAGAAAATCCAAGAGATTTCCATCATTTCAACGTGTCTTTAGGTATAATATAATTTGTATTATAAAATGGCTTGTTATTCTCCTTAAAACTGATTGGCTGAGCCATCTGTCCAGCTGTAACATTATAAAAAATAACACACACCTCTGAATGCTTCACATTCGTATCAATGCGTGATATACATTACATTAATTTCCTGATGTTTTTTTCAGAAACTGCGTTCTGCAATTGATCATTAGAGAAACCGGAATCCTGTTACTCAAACCTTGTCTTTTTTATTATAGTGTGTTTGGAAGTGCTTAAGGTTGAGTATTAGTGTGAATAAATCACAGGAGAGGTGTTGTTAGGCACGAAACGGAGTACAGTTACACAAGTTTGTGTGCCTTATTGCTTTTATAAAATGATTACAAACACACTATAATAAAAAATAGGTTTGATTCCCAGTAATAACTTATTCACAGTAATGCCCCCCTCTCGTGCCTTATTGCTTTAATGTCTCTTAGGTGTGTTATATCTTTAAAAAATGTATTGTGTAAATGTAACTTTATGAACAATCATCACTTTTAACTGTTCCAGATTCCTTTAGTTTTTTAATAAAATTGAACTGAAAGCTACAACACAGTTGAGTAAATACCTTAAATCTAATGCAAACATCTAACCTTCCTGATTTTAAAACTGGGAAGGCCCAGCAGTAGAAAGTGTGAAACAGGAGTTTAAAAAGTCAGCATGATGCAACGGTGATGACATGTCTTTGTCTTTCCCGTGTTTTCTTTCAGAATTCTTGGAGTTCATGAAAGGTGTGGAATAAGCGTGGAAACGTGAGAAAATCCTTTGATTCCGTCTGGCTTTAGCAGATGGAGAATGTAACGTGGTGCATCTGTGTGAAGCGGACCGGCCGAGGGATGAATGAAATGTTTAAAACGGGTCCCGTTTTCTTTTATAAAGTAAATCTGTTCCGTCGACATGCCGTTTAATTCAGAGACACATTTCTATCTGTTTGATCTCCACACCGTGGAGAATCTTTAACCTGGGGTGACGTGCAGGACATTAGATATGCCTTTTATCAGCCATCTCTCTGTGAGATCATTCAAAATGAAGTGTTGATCAGTAGCTCTGCTAGTCTGGTTTCCGGCTCAGTGTGTTTAAAGCATTCTGTCCGGGGGCTAATTCCATATTTTTATTAGTACCAAGAATAAACTGCAAGCTGAAAGTGCAGCGTGCCTGATTTAGCAGAAAAGTTGACCCTGCTAAAGGGTTGATGCATACAGCCCTGAGCAGCCATTCAGAGTTATTTTTTTTGGTGTTAAAAAAATCGCTTTTTGAAAGATTGTATTAAAAATAATCACTTATGTTGTCTTGTAAGCAAAGATAAAATCATACACAAAACCTGCCTCTTAATCACCAAAGTCATGCGTTTCATTTAGTCCTAAAGTCAGCGGTTGCATATTAACTGCCTGTTCATTAATTCTGGCCAGGGCAGGTGGGTTAGTGGTTAGCACGTTCGCCTCTCAGCACTAGGGATTCCCGGTTCGAATCCCTATCTGGGTGAAGTTTCCATGTTCTCCCCGTGTCCGCGTGGGTTTCCTCCGGGTTCTCGGGTTTCCTTCCACAGTCCAAAAACATGGATCACGTCAATTGAGTTCTCCAATTTGCCCCATGTAGAGTGTGTTTGTGTGCGTGAGTGTGAGCGTGAGTGTGTGCCCAGTGATAGATTGGCGTCCTGTCCTGCGTGTATCTTCCCAGCGCACGAAACGTTCTCCCCTGGATGGGCATGGTGAACCCCCCCCAGCGACCCTAATAGAGGATAAAGCGGGAGATAATGAATGATTAAATAATTCTGGCCAATTTTTTGTTTCAGTCAGGGAACAGGGAAGACCCCTTTTCTGTTTCCAGCATGACTTTGCCCCAGTGCACAATGCAAGATCCATTAAGACATCGTCGGATGACTTTGTGGTGGAAATTCTTGACCCTCACCAACCCCATCTAACAGCTTTGAGAGATTAGAATTGATTAGAATAGAAATTGCAAGCCACAGCCTCTCACCCAAGATCAGTGTCTGACATACTTCTCTGGGTTTATGCATGAAACTCCACAGAAACGAACTCCAAAATGTTTTTTGACATATTGGTCACCTCAGTTTATATGTTTGGTGTGTAGGATGTCCAGTACAGAGACCTGATCTCAAATTAGAATGCACCGATATTTTTTCACCCAAATGTGCCGGATTTTACAGACTTTACAACTCCAACAGAGATATTTTTAAATCTATTTAGAATTTGATATTTAAAAAAATGTTTTCTTCCCTAAAATCTGTTTTCTCTCCTGTAACATATCGTTAAACCAGAAACAGTGAATTCAAAACTTTCAACTTTCTTGTCCATATTAAGCTTTACACCTGAGGCGCTCGGTAAGCTGTGTTTAATTAAGGAGGGGGTATGTGTTTCAAGGATAAAGGGCTTGTCCCAAGTTACACAATGTATTAAGAAGAGAGCTTTTTGTTTTATGGCTAAGCCACCGAGGGCCTGGGTTTGAAGGGCTAATCTGATGACAGGATTCATAATCAAGTGGGGGGTCAAGAACCGAAACTCGCTTCGCTTCCCGACTCCTTATGTAGGCGGCGCATGCCCACATTCAAATGAAGTCCTGATAGCGCAGTCCTGACTAATCAGACTCAGGCTCTCTCAGCTAAATCTCGGCATCATGCATGTCACAGTCATTACTGTCAAACCGCCGCAGCTCGGGACCCAAGTTGTAGCCGTAACCCCACCGAGGACTAATAAGTGACATTTATCTCATCGTAAGTCCACACATGCTGCTGATTCGGATTAGAGGCTAATGACTGTAATAGGTGGATTAAACAGGAATCGGAATATGAGCGCTGTCTTTAATGACTTTCGCAGAATGTCCCTGTTGGCCTTGTTAGGGCAAAGCTTCGGCTGGACGTGGCAGCAGTGGGCACTCGCTGTGGAATACTAAATATAGAACGCTGTGAAGCCATCATATGATTGCTGTCTTATCAAATCATTTGCAGTAATTTGCTTAAAGCTTTGACCATTCTCTGCTGATAGACACCATAAAACCTACAAAAAAAAAAAAAAAAAAACTCAGAGTGACGTGAGCTCAATCTTAAGGATGTTCTAAAAGCAAATGGCTGAACACACAATTAATCCTCCACATTTAACCCATACATTCAGTAAAACACACACCGGTGAAGTAGGCACCTGGGGGAGCAATTAGGGTTAGGTGCCTTGCCCAAGGGCACTTTAGCCAGAGCACTTGGTGGCACGGCGAATCGAAACAGTGACCTTTAGGTTGCCAAGGCTGCATCCGTAACCACAAGCCTATGAATTCACCTTCACCTTGAATCCATGTTTTTGGTGGACTGTGGAAGAAAACCAGAGAATCTGGAGGAAACCTATGCACACACACACACACACACACACACAGGGCGAACATGGAAACTCCACCCAGCGCTGACGTGCTGACTTTCTCCCATCTTAAGATCCTTTGGGATAGAGTGACATCATGCTGGATAACATGGTACATCAGAATTTAATGCTCCAACAATCTTGGTACAGCTCGAATGCGTGATGTCATGGCAGTAATAGGAGAATGCATGTATTCATTTCTGTTCATTCATTCATTAAGCCGCTCATCCCGTTCAGGGTCAGCAAAAAGTGTGGAATCCAACATCAGTGCTCACAGGGTATGAGGTTGGTAGACATTCTGGGTGGGTAGGTAGGCAGTTTATAGTCATATTATCTGTTATGAACCTTTTTTTTAAACTTAGGGTGGAAACAGAGCTCCTAATGAATAAGCACTCATAACCAGTCAGGAAGAACATTAAAACCATTTTACTTTTAACGTGGCAACTACGCAAACTTGCAATTGTTTAACCACAGAAATTGATTAGTTAAGACTACACTAAGTTAAGTTCTACACTAAGAAACTTCTTTTTGTTAAATTCTTAATTTTTTCACGCTTATAAACTCATGATTTAGTTGGATTGAACATCAACAGTCTGATATTTAGCTTGAGCAGTTTTGTTTACAAATACTGTGTAAATCCTGCTGTTTCCTCCAAGTTTGATTTATTGTACATTCTAATTAGGACATAAATCTAATGTATGTAAAAAAATCTGCAGTTTGAGACAATAATAAATTTCCTGTATGATGGCAGCAATCATGCCAAGGTTAATGCTACTAAAAAAGTTGATGTGAACTTTATGATCCAAAGGTTCTTGAGTTCATACACAGCCCGGCTCCATACGACGGCCTGATTAAGTAACTGCATGAATAGACAGGTGTATAGGTGTTTCTAATAAAGTGCTCACAGAGGGGACACGGGGCAAACTCCATTACGGATTGATGTAGGTTCTGAGCATTCCTATTATAAGGTTAGCCCCAGGATCAGATTACTGTCGAAACCTACTTTGCAAATCTCCTTGCAAGGTTCTTTTGCCCATGTGAGCTCGCAGAGCTGCCCCCTTTGTTGAGATTAAACCAAGCCTATTACAATACGAAATAATAATCTCTGTGTGGTATTCAAATTGAATTCCGAACAGTTACAGCAAATAGTAAATGCATTTAATGCCGGTTTTAAAAAGATAAAGTAATTGCACCTTAACTCCTGTACGAAACGGTGTGTAATCAGGGACGCGCCATCTTCAGGTAATTATTGATGTGATTGACAGGTTCTGAATAGGATGCATAAGAAGAAAACATGTCAGGCTGGGTGGTAATTAGGTGTATATGCCACGATCGCTCAGTTCAGTGTTTGTTCCCGAATCCAAATGAGGTCAGGGTGTAGAGAAGCGAGTTTAAATTTAATAAAGAGATGAGAGAAGGGGTTTAGACCCAATAGGATGAAACCCAACCATATAACTAATATACTGCGGTCAGAAATACATATCAGCGATGATAGTTATTTACAGAGTGTATTTTTTTTTAGGTCACGGTGATAACAAGATCCAAACCTTTGGATCTTTAGTTATAAAAACAACTGAAGAGGCCGATATCACGGCTGCAGATATCACAAGCGCACGTAATTGGCAGTGTGTGATGCAAGTGCATTAACACAAGTGCGTTCGTGTGTTTTTTTTTTGCGCCTGAGCGTTGCATGATATAAGCAAGAAAGAACAAAAAAAAAGGGGGGCAAAATGGGGATGGAGAATCAGCGGTTATGTAAGCTGTGCTGGATGAGTCATTTTGCTCATCAGCAAGAAGAACTGCAGCCTGATTTCCCCCTTTTTCTCAAAGAGCCTGGAGTAATCTCAGACTGGGGGTGGAGGGGGGGTGCTGCTGCATGTGACCTGCTTTTAAAACTGCCTCCAACACTCAGCTATGACCTTGAATGCTTTACAAGCCGAAGGGGAACCAAGACACCACATATATAAAGGGCTTAAATTACAGCAATGATATCAATAACAATATTAGTTGTATAATAATATTAGCCATTGACGGGCTTTGTGTTGGAACATTAGAGGAACTCTGTTATAACAGGGCGGCACGGTGGCTTAGTGGTTTAGCACGTTCTCCTCTCAGCACAAGGGATTCCCGGTTCGAATCTCCCTCTGGGTGGAGTTTTCATGTTCTCCCCGTGTCCACGTGGGTTTCCTCCTACAGTCCAAAAACATGAATCAAGGTCAATTGAGTTCTCCAAATTGCCCCATATAGGGTGGGTTTGTGTGCATGTCTGTGTGTGAGTGAGTGTGTGCCCAGTGATAGATTGGTGCCCTGTCCTGGGTGTATCTACCCAGCTCCCGAAACGTTCTCCCCTGGATGGGCATGGGAAACCCCACCACAACCCTAATATAGGATAAAGTGGAAGATAATGAATGAATAATGTTATAACAATAATATCAATAACAATAATATTATTAGTTACATTATTTGTAACTAATAATGTAACCATTAACTAACTGTTATTACAATGATAACAATTAATAATAATGTTAGTTAAATTGATTTGCCATTGACGGGCTTTGTGTTGGAACATTAGAGGAACTCTCACACTTTGCTGAATAGTAAAGAAAAGGAATATTATTTCTGCAAGGTCTAAGAGCGCAGCCTGCTGTGATGAAGCGGTACATAAAACAAAAAGTATAAGTCTGAACGTTTGTGGGTCGTGTTTGTGACAACCTTTTTTTTTTCTTTTCTTAAAGTTCAAAACGCTGATGTCGGGATAGGCTCCAGGATAATCCTCCAGATTAGACCTCGTCGGTCATTAAAGGAGAAGTCGAATGATAAATGTGAGCATCGCGTCGTTCAGGGTTTAGGGCGAGAGACACAGATGTTGCATGCTGGGAGAGTGAGAGGCTTCACTGCTTTCTTGCAGCTTCAGGCAGAACATCCCACCTGCAGAGCCTTGTAACCCGTAACAACCCGAAACAACCGGTGTCTCCCACGATCCCGGTTCAGTGAAGAAGTGCCGCCTCATTAATAATCCAAAGAGCTGAAAATACAATAACATTTTATAGTGTTTGGAGATGATAGAGTTGTCAGTATGAGATACAGAGATATTGAGAGAAGAAGACTGAGGGAGACGAGTTAAGAGAAGAAGTTTTAAAAAAGAAAATAAAAAAAGAAAAGGAGAGGACAGAGGATGAGAAGAGCAAGATAGGAAGTGATTGACACCCATTTTACAATCTGTACATGGCTCTTAATGCTACCCGGCTGCTCGAGAAGGATGAGTGCCCCACTTGGTCCTCACAAGGTTCATCCACCAATATTGGGAATTTTCTTCTTTCCACCGTCACTCTTTTGGGGTTCAGGTTTAGAACACGGTAAACATACAGAGCAAGAGTGACAGGACGAAAGACTAGTATGAAGGAGGAAACATGAATAAATAAAGATCTGGAGAAGGTCCTTGGTTCTCCTTGTGCCTGTGGCCACAGGAAGAACCCCAATAATCCAGTCTTCAGGCTGAAGTCCCCCCCTGACACCCAAATACAGGTCTCAGTGATACTCAGCTGAGGACCAGACCCCACTGTCATTCATCTAAGACCTTTGGTTCAACCACAGGTGAAGAGTCTCTCCACTGGTGCATTGTAGAATCATCCCGAACTCCACCTTCACCTCAGCACTGTTCCACAGAACAAACATTCATTCATCCATTATCTTCCGCTTTATCCTCATCGTGGGGGGTGTTCCCCATGCCCATCCAGGGGAGAACGTTTCGGGCGCTGGGCAGATTCACCCAGGACAGGGTGCCAATCTATCACTGGGCACACACTCACACACACACATACACACTCTCTATGGGGCAATTTGGAGAACTCAATAGCCTTGATCCATGTTTTTGGACTGTGGGAGGAACCCGGAGGAAACCCACACAGACACTGGGAGAACATGGAAACTCCACCCAGATGGGGATTCCAACCGGGAATCCCTAGTGCTGAGAGGAGAACATGCCAAGCCACTAAGCCACTGTGCCGCCCACAGAACAAACAGTCCGATCTAAAAGTCCGATAAGGCAAGATGATGTTCCTGCCTTTCTCGTGTTTGTTTGTTCGGCGTAAAAAGAGACGGTTGAACTTCAGAAGCAGCGGAATAAATAAAATGGGGGGGGGGGGCGAACAGGAGACGGGGATCATTATGTAACATCTTTAATCCACATGTCTGAATGTGTGACTGCTGAAAGCACGGAGGGGAAAAAAAAAAAAAAAACGACGAGCCGCTCATCTCCCAGCTCCGCCACTCCACTTATTACAGCGGCTCGGCTAAGCAACACTAATTTGCATCTAATGAGTCCGCGACGCGTACGACCAGAAGAGAGTGGCCCCATCCCATTGGCCCGAACGGAAATGAAAACGGAATAAAAACGTTTCATTCAAAAAAAAAACAAAAAAAAAAAGACCTGACAGCAGGGGACACAGGGAGATGGGCGTCGAGCACAGGGTTTTATGCTAATGAGGAGAAGATGTAGGACACGGAGAAGTTTGAGTCTTTAAAACCGAACATTGCAGCTCCACCAAATGCACACGGGAGGAGAGAGGAGCAGCGAGGAGTGAAAACAGTGTTTACAACTGAGCGGATTCATAAGTAGATCCAAAAAAGATGAGGCATGGATGGAGATAAGAATGGAGGCTTCAAGATGAAGTAATGGAGGCTAATGGGAACAATAAGAATAGGGTCGTGGGGCGGGGTGCCCAGGACACCCAGGACAGGGTGCAAAATCTACCACTGGGCACTGATGGAGACTTGTTTTGGGGATGTTGTGCTGAAGGTGGATGGAGACCTGTAATAAAGGGATTATCGTGGAGGTTAGTAATAGGATTTATGGTCGGAGGCCTTTTGTGAAGATTCCTAATGGAGGACACCCCAATAAAGAAGCAGAATGGAGCATCACAGAAGAGAGGTCAGATAGAACGTCATAGTGGACGCAAAAATGGAGGAGCAAAAAAGAGGAGAGGCATCATAGCGGATCATTATAAAGGTTCATACGAGATGAAGACACATCATGGACACAGTGACAGAGCTTCTAGAGAATACTCACCATGGAGGATGATCGTAGAGACACATGGTTGTGGATCATTCTGGATCCTCTACAGGATGTCCTAGTGGAAGATCATAGTGGAGAATCATCATTGGTCATAGGGAGGATCCAAAATAAAGGTTTAGGATTAAGGCTGGTGAAGGAATAACTGGTGGCGGCACGGAGGCTTAGTGGTTTAGCACGTTCGCCTCTCGGCGCTAGGGATTCCCGGTTCGAATCCCCATCTGGGTGGAGTTTCCATGTTCTCCCCGTGTCCACGTGGGCTTCTTACGGGTTCTCCGGTTTCCTCCCAGTCCAAAAAGCATAGATCAAGTCAATTGAGTTCTTCAAATCGGCCCATGTAGAGTGTGTCTGTGTGAGTGAGTGTGTGCCCAGCGATAGATTGGCGTCCTGTCCTGGGTGTATCTGTCCAGCGCCCGAAACGTTCTCCCCTGGATGGGCATGAGGAGCCCCCCCCCTCAAGTGGATGAATGAAGGAAGGATGAACTGAAGCTCTGTCTGTGGTAGATGTTTGAGGTGAACATTTCTGATGGCATCTTGAAGCTTAGATCTGTGATGGAGGACCATGGTGGAGTCTGATCAGTGACCAATGTGGAGGTTACATTTGGGCAGAGGTGTGCTTGGTGCTCGTGGGTAGACTCCTGGGTCTGGAGTCGCATATTTGAGGTGGAGGTTTGTAGTGGAGGCTCACGATGGATACTCACGCTGTTACAGACTCTGACGCTGATCTGCGCCGACGGGTTTGGGTTGTTGTTGTGGTGTAGAGTATGATGAGAAGTGACCGCCTTCCCTCCTCTTTTCTCACCGCGGTTACGTCGTCGTCGTGGCAGCGGTCCGACTGACATGATGAATGAAGCTCCCTCACCACACCGGTCTCACCCCACATACACCCCACCTCTGGTCTCACCCCTTCCTCTGTGCCAAAGATCACCAGTCCTCCTTCACCTCCCCTCACAAACCCCCCCCTTCCCCCCCAACCCCCCACGCTCCGGTCTTACACAGAGAAACTCGGCCCGGCTCCTGTCTCACCTTGGTACTTTTCAACAACGCTGACCATTACACACCGCCGTTATGACAACGGGGGCTAACTGGGAGCCCGGTGGGCATGACCATGCCAGCTCAACTCAAATCTGCTTAGGCCCACAGTCCTCTGTGTGTGTGTGTGTGTGTGTGTGTGTGTATTTACTCCGCTTATTTTAAGGATCTATTTTAGATTTGCCTTTCCCCCCCCGAGGATGTGCTCGCATCCTGTACAGAAGGGGAGGAGGCTCGGCAGGGAGAACGCTCCTATAACCCACAACCAATTACCAAAAACCCACAGAAACGGAGCTTCAGCAGTCGACGGACTCGGCGTCTGGATGGTGACCTGCTCCTTTCAGCACTTCATTAATCCATCCATCATCTTCTGCATTATCCTCTATTAGGGTCGCGGGGGGTGGGGGGGGGGGTTCCACATGCCCATCCAGGGGAGAACGTTTCTGGCGCTGGGCAGATACACCCAGGACAGGGCGCCAATCTATCGCTGGGCACACACTCACACACTCTATATGGGGCAATCTGGAGAACTTAATCGACATGATCCATGTTTTTGTGGGAGGAAACCGGAGAACCCGGAGAAAACCCACGCGGACACGGGGAGGACATGGAAGCTCCACCCAGATGGGGATTCAAACCGGGAATCCCCAGTGATGAGAGGAGAACATGCTAAAGCACTAAGCCACCGTGCAGAACACGGTCTTAAAATCATCTTTAAGGCGTTCTGAACCTAAACCTCCAAAAGATCAGTCGACAGCGGGAAGGAAAAACTCCACTGGTGTTTAAAAAGACAAAAACCGTGGACCTCGCCTGACTCCGCCTCTCACTCCCAAACCTGTGTGTGATCCCAGCTCCATGAACACGGCTTTGTTTAATTGGTGCCGCCATGCTGTAAGTGGAACGGGTTTATTTCCGAATCATTGATCAGAACGTCTTTATTTTTTGGCACTAGATTCTGTGGATTACAACATGAGCACGTTGACCACGGACTACAAATAAGAACGTTTACGCTTTAGAAATATTGGCATCCTTTCAAACAGCCATAGTTTCTCAAGATTGTTCCTGTGTATTCCATGATGACGTGAGCTAATACTGCCCCCTGGTGGCGGAGCACTTAATGTAGTTCAAGAAAAGCTATCGAGAGGCTTCTGGGTTGTTTCTCCTGCATCCTTTCACCTCCATCCTCTTCTACATAATTATTTATATATATATATATATATATATATAAATAATAAGATTGATGGCAGCACGGTGGCTTAGTGGTTTAGCATGTTCTCCTCTCAGCACTAGGGATTCCCGGTTCAAATCCCAAACTGGGTGGAGTTTCCATGTTCTTCCCGTGTCCGCGTGGGTTTCCTCCGGGTTCTCCGGTTTTCTCCCACAGTCCAAAAACATGGATCAAGTCAATTGAGTTCTCCAAATTGCCCCATATAGAGTGTGTCTGTGTGAGTGAGTGTGTGCCCAGCGAAAGATTGGCGCCCTGTCCTTGGTATTTCTGCCCTGCGCCCGAAACGTTCTCCCCTGGATGGGCATGGGGATCCCCCCCCCCCCGTGACCCTAAAAGAGGTTAAACAGAAGATAATGAATGAATAATTAGATTTTTTTGCACATTAAATCTTGGAGGTGACAATTATTATGATGCACTAATTAATTAACCATGTGATTTACAAAAAAAGGGGCTTAATGACTCCAAAAAGACAAATTTTTTTTAAAAATCACAGATTCGTAACGTGTATTCGTTAAAATGTTCTTTTATTTTAGATTAATGAATATAAAAGTAGCACTTGTAAGAAAAACACAAGGTGAAAGAGTTACAAATAAAAGCATGGCCTCTAACGTTCTACTGAATGTAAGATCGGGAAAGCGATTCTGAAGCGCCCGGCTCGGTGTCAAACCTACGAGCCGACGGGCGACTTCTCACCCCTTTAACACCCCACAGGATCGATACGAAAGTCTGACCGTCCCTCCGAGAGGAGAAAAAAAAAAAAAAAAAAAAAAAGATCAACTTTTTTTTTTTCTTTTTTTTTAAAGTAAATATATGCAAAGGATAGACATGCTGGAGAAGGTGATGGCAGTACTATTAAATATAGAGTGGATTCTAACTACGGTACGAAGCTGGATCATCACGCACTGCGTAACGACGGTCATCTTATATTACACCGGAAAAATCTGAGGAACCTTTCTAAGGGTCATCGGAACTAAAACGCTCTCTGGAAACGACGAGTTTAATCACTAACGAAGATTGAGATTTGTTTCTTGGCATGACCTCAGACCCATTCTCTATAGTGCTGCTCAACGGCGGACATGTGCTGATGCCTTTTTTTTTTTTTTTTTTTTTTAAATCTCTGCATCATCCAGATCCCAACGAGGCAGCGGCCTGGCGCTCCAAAACGTGAATGAAAAGCTCGGCTCACGTCACAGCTGAATCTTAAAAATAAATTGGTAATGGGACGGAGATTTAAAGCTTTTAAAAGCAAAAACCTCAACTGCGACGCCTAATATATGTGGTATATAATAAAATAATGGCACGCACCAGCGTGGGGTCAGATAATCAAACTACAAAGGCTTTAAACTAGTGGGTGTCACCCACAGGGAGGCCGGCGGGCCAAACCAAAGCGGCGCTCTGCTGGATGAGTCAGCGGTTCCTCTTTAAATTACAGTCCTACACGGCAATGCGACGTGGCATCAGAAGACGTACCGCAGTTCGGTTTGCTTAACATGTGACGTTCCTCAGGAACCTGAGAGCAGATCCAAAGAAGATCTCAGCTCTCAAGACACACTCTCACGGTTGATGAATGCTCCGAACCTCGGTTCCCTAATATTTACTTACACCCTAGGTCCATTGAATGGCACAAACCCGTGTTTTACCATGGCCTTCCACAAGGGGGAGCCATGTGTCCAGGGCCAGCAGGGTGCATTTTGCTTAAAGCACCAATCCTATATTATAGTTTCATGTTCCTGCTGAGGTTCGGACGACTTTCTTTAGCCACAAATCCAATTTAATAAAAGAACAAGACCCAGAGGATTATGGGCTATTTTTAGTAACACCAAACATTAAAATAACACCAACATACTGGATCGAATTTCCACACTCGGACAATCTGAGTTATGTAATTAGCACATAACTAAGCAGATTATTCATCAATGGGTTTGCTTTCCTTATTTGATGTCATAATTCATGTTTAATCTGCGTACGGGGAGGAGGATCAGAGAGTACTTTATTGGGCAATGCTGCCACATGCCTTGACAAGGTTCCAGAAGGCGTACATTATACAGGCAACACAAAGTACTGAATGTTTTTTTTGTTGTTGTTTTTTTTAAACTATTTTAACCTATTTAACCCTTCCAGTAATCTATAAGCATCAGCACATGTCTACAGTGAAGCCAGACATCTACACCGCACCATCACATCCAAGAGATCGCACAGAACGGGGGGTTCTGAAACCCGGCGTCGGACGCTCTGCTGAAGTTTCTGACGTGAAATTACAATTTAAAAAAAAAAAAAAAAAAAACCCGGCGCATATACTGCATGTAACTGCCTTTCCAGAGGCTGTGCTTTAAAGCTAGGTGCCGACACATCTAAAGGACTTTGTTATAAAAATATACTGAGTACACTGTTCCAGCAGCAGGACTTTCTAAAACAGTTACCGATAAAAATAAACAGGATCTAAATAATGCGCCTGTCATAGATACCAGCTCTCTCAACGTATTCGAGCAGAAGATTACCATTCGGAAAGAGTTTAGTGTTTTTTACTGAACATGGGACCGAGGGTTCGAGGGATCAGATGCTCGCTCGGTCCAAAGCCAGGAGACAAAAGTGTGAAAATTCTAGTTGTTCCTACTCTGTACATGCGAAAAAGAAAACCGTACGGATTTTAAAAACCTGGATTACGTCAGACTCCTGTTACTCGGTTTGTGTAAAAAAAAAAAAAATTTTTTTAAGTCAGTCCATATAAACGAAAACATCTTTAGAACAGACGCGAGACGGCAAAACGCTTTAGAATACGGTTAGAAGGCGCCGCAGCAACCAGCTTCTCTGAGCTTTCTGACCAGAGACATCTCAGAGACGCGGGTTCCGCGGCCCGGCCGATTGAGACGTACGCGTTTTGTCTGGAGGAGCGAAGGACATTGGCGACCCCCCCCCCCCCACCCATCACACCGCATTACTTACAGTCATCATCTAAGACGTGATCCAGATTACAAGATTGTTCGTCGATGTGGTTGTTCGAAACGCAAAAGCAAAGGCACCTTACACACCAAGTACTGTGACCTACAGGATTTCTGGCTAAAAGAAATAATAATAATAATAATGTGTGTGTGCAGATGTGGTTTATCAACCACCATCATGGAAGACTTGAGTCTGGTGCTACTGATCTACCACCTTTAGGCACAATGAATCGTGGGGAGGGGGTGTTTACAAACTGTAACCATCCGGGGACAGAAGGGGGCGACAAATTCAGCTATCGTTATTATTAAAGAGATACACCAAGTTACCTGAGCTCACAGGTAAGATGCTGAAATGTAAGCCGTCAGTCTATTATAAAACATGTGTGGCGGGGACGTTTTACACACCGTCTTTAAACCTCCACCTTTTTGGGGTCCGATTCTAACGGTGGACGAAAATATCAATCGGTCCAGAATGAAGTCAAAACACAAAAACCACAAAATGACCAAACGATTTAACGCTACAGGAATCCTTCATAAAGCCGTCATCCGTGTAGACTAACATCTGATCGGATTGAGGACGAACAGAACGCTGTAGCAGAGGCTCTACTGTCTTATAAAGCCAAAAATGTCTCATCTATTATGTATCCCACATAGGGACCAGCAGAGGGCATCACACTCTGGTGTATCACTGTCTGGTTTGGGAATTGCTGCGCCGTGGACAGTGAGGACACGGGGAGGATCATCCGTGTGGACGTTGACACCACACTCTTGCATCTACAAAGCAATCAGCATTGTGGATGATCCCACACACACACCCCTCACACACCCTCCACCTTTGACCTCACATCCAGTGAGGACTGTACTGTAAACACTATATATGAATGTAACTGAAATGACTTAAAGCTGTGAACTGTACACACCGTGAGTCGTAATTGAGGTCGATGTCATGAACTTCAGTCATTTTTGCCTTAATTAGATCGGACCACCGTTTGCACTCGTTACTTTCTGTGTTCTGACTCGATGCTGAATCGATTTGAACCTTTTTTTTTAAATTAATATTAATAATCATTTGGCCCTAAAATGAGAAATGAACAGGGTTGAAATATTAATATTTTGCTTTAGGACCATTCCCCACTTGGGACTGAACTCAAACGTCCTGCGACGTCTCGATTCCTCCCAAAACACCGTCTCCCGTCAGTCTGTTTTTTTTGCCTGACCTCAAAAGTTCTATCGTTTAAAGCGGGAAAACAAACGATAACGACGGTAGAATCAGACTTGGCCTCAATTAGAACTAACAGAGTTAGCAGAGTTAAAGGGACAACGACTGGAAAAGTGCTGATTTTTCTTTAGTGAGTAAGAACGGCAAGATTTGACCCCACCCCCACCATAAAAAATTCTATAAGGAGGCAAACTCATTGAGCTAAGTTGGATATGTGTATAAATATACACTACAATGCAATTAACAATTTGCTCACCAATAGGAGGAGGGCACTTCAATTAAGCACTCACTGGGACCAAGCTGCAGCGAGGACGATTAGGGAGTGTCTACGAGTTTGGCATACAGTGGTTTCTGAAATACGGATGTGGTATCTAAAGGATAAACAGCGGCCATATATATATATATATATATATATATATATATATATATATATATATATATATATATATATAAAATGTGCCGAGTCAGTTCACATCTAAACCTAATGCAATGGTCAGGACAGAGGACCGCGGACTTGGTGTGAAAGGGCTTTGACATGGTTCTCGAGGAAGGTGCAGCATATTTACGAGGTGGACTCGGGACTCCTGGAGCCACTACCTTTGGCTTTGATCTGTAACCAGGTCTCACCCAACGCCTGGGCGAAGTGATCATCCACGGACCCGGTGATGGACACTGAGTTAGACGCCACTTCCGGCTCGCGGTAGATGTTCCCCAGGCTGCGGCGGAAATGCTCCTCTATCACCGGGTCACACGCCGTGTTCGCTGGAAGACGGACAGGAATTACTTCATGGCAGCCGAAATCGTGACCTGTTTCAGAACGTCTAACCAGTTACAGTTTGAAACCGTGTGACGGAAACTCTTACTTACACTAGGGGTGTAACGATACATCATGTCACGATATAATCACAATACCCAAACGTAATCGATTCTTACCGTTAGTTTTGCCCCTCACGTCGGCGGCGGGGGCGAAGCCGTTTGGAGACATGTGGCAGTTCGAGAGGTTACACGTGCGGTTGCTGGCCGGAGCGCAGGTGATCACCGACGGGCGATTCTGAAATACGGTAAGTACTATATTAAGTTTTTCTTATTTATTTCTATGATTAGAACACGTTAAACAACTACAATCTACTGTTTAATAAAGAAGAGAAAACATTAATGATCCATAAATCTGGCTACAATACGGGTCCAACCCAAACAGACGGCAGTAACATGCCACCTGCGGTTTGTTTATTCTGACTATAGGACCGAGCACGCTCACCTGCTGACGTTCGGCGGCGCCGAGCGAGGGGAGCAGAGTGGTTCTCGCCGTGTCCATGCTGTTTTTGGTGAGGGCGAGCGGCTGTTCCATGGTGTATAAGGGAAAGGGGGAGTACAGACGGCTGCCGTGCAGGGCACTGATGGCAGAGGAAGCCTGCTCGAAAGAAGTGTGGTAGTGGATCCAAGGCTCCGGTCTGCTGTCTGCATCCGCAGGATTTCCCCTGAAGACGCGACGCAGACGGAAATAAGATCAGTTTGTAGCCAACGCATAAAACAAACAATAAAACATGGAAAGGAATTGTTTCAATGTTTAGCTGCTCTACGGAATTATCCTCCACATGAACAAACAGCATTTAGATGAGGGCTGTAGATTTCTAAAGGAGGCATTTCACCCCCCGCCCCCCCCATTCACATACACTGGACACGCAAGTGCTGGTTGAGCAGGAAGTGGAACTCACTACTTAATTATATTCTATTAATTACTATAGGGCACGGTGGCTTAGTGGTTTAGCTTGTTCTCCTCTCAGCACTAGGGACTCCCGGTTCGAATCCTCATCTGGGTGGAGTTTCCATGTTCTCCCCGTGTCTGCGTGGGTTTCCTCCGGGTTCCTCCCACAGTCCAAAAACATGGATCAAGTCAATTGAGTTCTCCAAATTGCCCCATATAGTGTGTTTGTGTGCGTGTCTGTGTATGTGAGTGTGTGCCCAGCGATAGATTGGCCTGTCCTGGGTGTATCTGCCCAGCGCCTGAAACGCTCTAACCTGGATGGGCATGGGGAACCCCACCGTGACCCTAATATAGGATAAAGCGGAAGATAATGAATGAATGAATAATTACTAAAGGCAGAAAAGCGTCGGCGTACGTGAGCGTGAGAGCGGGAGGTGAGGGAGTACTCACAGGTGAGATGAAAGCAGGCAACTCATCTTTGCCATTTGTTCATTTTCAAAGTCGTGGCTGCTGCCGACCTCCACCTCGTCGAACTTCCGTTTGATGGGGCTGATGGGAGTTCCAGTCCTGCTGTTTCCCGCTGAAGAGGACAGCGTGTGCATTCTGGAATCGCCTGAATCGTCTGAAAACAAAGGCACGTGAGCACAAGACGAAGTCTCATCGCAAAGCACCAGGACCGGGAGGTACGTGGTTTTGAGGGTCCACAGTGTTGCGCATGATGTACACGCATTAAATACATGATTGGAGATCAAGAAGCCAATCTGTAAACTCAACAGACTTCAAAATACTTGAAACTTTTTTTTACTTTTAGGCTTACAATGTGTTATTTTAGGATTTTTATACAGGCGATATGTCCTTTAACAGGCCTAATTGACCGTTTTCTAGCATTTTAGTCAATAAACTGAAAAAAAAAAAAAACATGTTTATTGTGTCTTGAAAAAGCAAAACCCCTTACTGCAGCTTCTTCATAATACAAAATAAAACAAACACACTTTTAAAACTTAAAACCAAGTACAAAACACTGTTTACTAAACTGACATGAACTGAAATTCGTCTTCATGCCTAAAGATTGTTGTTATTTATTTTATTCTATATTTGTAGTGGTATATATATATATATTCATAGTGGTATATATATTATATACTATATTATACTATATATAATATATATATATTTATACTATATATTATATAATAAATTATTTTTCACATAGCGATATGTGTAATTCTCATTTCTTGTTCAAAACTTAAATAACAGGGTAATCGGGGTCCGTGACCCATAATTTCGTTCCTATCTCATGTAACAATGTGACATTAATGATAATAAAACTTTCACGAATCTTTACACAGGCATTATGCCCTTTAACGGGCATATTTCACCTTAATCAGCCATTTTAGACATTTTTATGTGTCTCGAACTAAAACATAACATTAGCTATAAATCAATTATTGATGTCAAAAGAAAACAAAAACACACTTTAAACTTGAAACCAAACATAAGATACTGTTTACCAAACTAAAAAAAACATTATTTTATGTCTAAATTTTGTTGTTATTTTGTGCTTTTCGTACATCTATACAGGCGTTATGTCCTTTAACATGCAGATTTCAACTTAATCAAGCAATTTGGTCATTAAACAAAATTTTTTCATGTTTCTAACACAAAAAATAATCATGCTGATGCTTTAAATCACTTTCTGATATCAAAAGAAAACAAAAACACACTTTTAAAACTTGAAATGACATAAAATACTGTTTACCGAACTGGAAATGTTACTTTATGCTCACAGTTTGTTATTTTTATACCTTTATACAAACATCATGTCCGTTAACAGGCATATTTTACCTTGTTTAAGCTATTAAACTCTGGGAAAATATCATTTTTCATATATCTTGAACTAAAACATAACATCAGACATAATAAATAATCCTACTGCTGCTTTAAGTCGCTTATTTACATAAAAAGAAGACAAAAACACTTTTTAAACTCGTAAAAAAGTATAAAATACTGTTTACTAAACTGCCACGAACCAAAAAAATGCCTAAACTTTGTTATTTTCTGCTTTTTGTGCATCTATACAGCCGTTATGTCCTTTAACATGCCTATTTCATCTTATTTAAGCATTTCAGTCATTAAACAACATCATTTTGAACAAGAACATTACATCTGACATAATATATAATACTGATGCAGCTTTAAGTTGCTTTTTCATATAAAAAATAAAACAAAAACACACTTTTAAAACCTGAAACGAAGTACAAAATACTGTTTACCAAACTAAAAAAAGTTATTTTATGCTCACAGTTTGTTATTTTTATACCTTTATACAGACATTATGTCCTTTAACATGCCTATTTTAACTTACTTATGCATTTTAGTCATTAAATTCTGTAAAAAAAAAAAAAAAAAACATCATGTTGAAGTAGAACATCACATCTGACATAATAAATAATCCTGCTGCTGCTTTAAGTCACTTGTTCATACGAAGAAAAAAAAACCCAAAACACGCTTTTTAAACTCGAAACCAAGTATAAAATACTGTTCACTGAACGGACGCGAACCTAAGAAAATGTTATTTTATGCCTAAACTTTGTTATGTTGTTCTTTTTGCAAATCTATAGAGCCTTTATGTCCTTTTACATGCCTATTTTACTTTATTTAAGCATTTTAGTCATTAAACTGCATTAAAAAAATAAATAAATAAAAAAAGAAACATCATGTTGAACTAGAAGATCCCATCTGATCCCATAAATAATCCTAGTGCTTCCTTAAGTTGCTTATTCATATGGTGGAAAAAACAAAACACACTTTTTAAACTCGCAACCAAGTAAACTTGTTCACTAAATGGACACAAACCAAAAAAAATTGTTATTTTATGCCTAAACTGTGTTATGTTGTTCTTTTTTATATCTATACAGCCTTTATGTCCTTTAACATGCCTATTTTACTTTATTTAAGCATTTTAGTGATTAAACTCTGTTTAAAATAAATAAATTAAAAAAACATGTTGAACTAGATCACGTTTGACATAAATAATCCTGTTGCTGCCTTAAGTCGCTTATTCGTATAAAAATAAAATAAAAACACACTTTTTAAACTCGTAAAAAAGTATAAAATACTGTTCACTAAACGGACACGAACCCCAAAAAAAGGTTATTTTATGCCTAAACTTTCTTATGTTGTTCTTTTTGTGCATCTATACAGCCGTTATGTCTTTTAACATGCCCATTTTATCTTATTTAAGCATTTTAGTCATTTAACTCTGTAAAATAACATCCTTTTGAACTCTCTGACATAATAAATAATCCTGCTGCTCCTTTAAGTCGCTTGTTCATATGGGGAGAAAAAAAAACCCAAAACACACTTTTTAAACTCGAAAGCAAGTATAAAATACCGTTTAACCCACTGTAATAATGTGAGAATGTGTTTTCTGCTCGCGTTGTGATGTTATTTTGTGTGTTTTTTCCTGACTTTTCTGAGTTGTGTTTGTTCTTCTAACTTTAATGTGGGAAGCTAACAGACACACGGCGCCTCAGAGCAGCTCGCAGCTCGCTCGGTGTTTCGTCAGATTAAAAGTCGTTACCATCATAAGAATCGTAGTGAAGTCTTCCGATGTTGTTGTTCATTTTATCCATAAAAGCGTGGCTCAGAAGGTCCATCCTCGTAAGAAGCATTTAGCTGAAGCGTTCGCCAGCTTACCAACCGGAGCGAGCTAGCTTAGCGGTGGAGAAAAAAAAAACCCAAACCAACAACAAAGTGTGTCAGACGACGACACCGAGATTAACTCGACTTTAGTCGAATATTTGTCGAAGACGTCGAATTATAAGTTGGTTTCTATCGAACTGGGCGGCGGATTTGCGTTTTAAACGACGAGAAAGCGCCGAAACCAGGCGATAGAAATTGTTCGCGGCGCTCCAAACGGCTAGCTGCGCCCCATGCGAAGTGCACTCGGACACTAGGCCGCGTTTAAGTGCACTTAATGCTCGGCTTCGTATTCATACTAGGCTTCTTGGCTACTGCGTAGTATTAAACAACGCGTTGCGACTTGACTTAACGTCGCTTTACGTTCAGAAAAAAAATATGGTTTTAATATTAATTCACTATCTTCCGCTTTATACACACTCTATATGGGGAACTCAATTGACTTGATCCATGTTTTTGGACTGTGGGAGGAACCCGGATGAAACCCACGCAGACACGGGGAGAACATGGAAACTCCAAACTTTGTTATTTTGTGCTTTTTGTACATCCATATGTCTATTTTACCTTATTCAAGCATTCATTCATTATCTCCCGCTTTATCCTCTATTAGGGCCGCGGTGGGGTTCCCCATGCCCATCCAGGGGAGAATGTTTCGGGCGCCGGGCAGATACTCCCAGGACAGGACGCCAATCTATCACTGGGCATACACTCACACACTATATGGGGCAATTTGGAGAACTCAATTGGCTTGATCCATGTTTTTGGACTGTGGGAGGAAACCGGAGAACCCGGAGGAAACCCACGCAGACACAGACCGAAAGTTAACAAATTACATAAATTATTTGATAAAGTACACCGGATTTCCTTTAACACGCCTATTTTACCTTATTTAAGCATTTTAGTCATTAAACTCTGTAAAAAAAAAACCATCATTTTGAACTAGAACATCACACCTGACATAAATAATACTGCTGCTGCTTTAAATCGCCAATTCATATAAAAATAAAACGAAAACACACTTTTTAAACTCGTAAAAAAGTATAAAATACTGTTTACTAATCTGACATGAACCAAAATATGACCACACTCACTCACAATAACACACAAACAAACATATACTATATGGGGCAATTTAGAACACTCAATTTACCTTGAATCCATATTTTTGCATGGTGGGAGGAAACCAGAGATCCTGGGGAAAACCCACATGGACATGGAGAGAACATGGAAACTTCACCCAGATTTTCGGTTTACTCCCACAGTCCCCCCCGCCCACAACCCATAAAGCAAAAGACAATGAGATGACCTATACGTTTTTTTGTTAATAATAAAATTAAAACTGAAAAAATAGCTTTAGATCGTGTATTTTCTGGCACCTTGCAGGATTTAGATTTAACATTTAGAAACCTGTCTGAAGTTGGCACATCTTCCCCATCAATCTATTTCTTCCAGCCAACTTTTAAAAGCAGCACTATCCATTTGATAATTTCGCTTCATAAATGATACGCCGCGGGTCGTTTAAATGGTTTATTCCTTAACGTGAATAAACCTAAAGAGATATTAACATGAACAAGCTGACGCAGGCCTGTTAACGACCCCAGTAGCGGCGATAAAAACCTGTCCGGACAAGAAAGAGAGTTCTATAGAACTAAATAGCATCTGTAAACATGCGGTGTGAATGTGAATGGCTTTGGGGCTTGTGTTTACGTTAGTGATGATGGCGGCTAAATGAACGACAGATCAATGCAGCCAAATGAATGGAGCAATCAGTGCAGCACATTGACGACACAGTGTTTCCTCTTTTTCCCCAAATTAGAGCTGCATCCTGAAAAGATTCCTGCTTTAAATAACTTTAAACAACGTTTGTACATTTACAGACATTATTATTTATAGACATCAATCCCAGAGTTAATACAGATAACTGCACATGCACAGTTATTCATTCATTATCTTCCGCTTTGTCCTATATATTAGGGTCGCGGGGGGGGGGTTCCCCATGACCATCCAGGGAAGAACGTTTCGGGCGCTGGGCAGATACATCCAGGACAGGGTGCCAATCCATCACTGGACACACACAGACACACACAGACACACACATACACACACTATATGGGGCAATTTGGGGAACTCAATTGACTTGATCCATGTTTTTGGACTGTGGGAGGAAACCGGAGAACCCGGAGGAAACCCACGCAGACACGGGGAGGACATGGAAACTCCACCAAGATGAGGAGAGGTTAACGTAGTGACCACTAAGCCACCGTGCCGCCACACATTCACAGTTATTCTATTATCATGCCGTTATATTTATATGGCAATGGTAACTTGTGAGCCAGGCCTTTTCATTCAACATCAGTTCCTGACCTCTGAGTGCACCTTTAAATGAGCCTCCACCATGTAAAGGATGAACACTGTGATGGCAAAAAAGGGGTAGACTATTCCTAATAACGCATATGGGATCAATAAGTATCGAACCCGGTGATGTAATCAGGTGTGGGTAACTGTATGCTCAAATTGTGCCTAAGAATTCACACAAAATTGGAGGGCAGATATATAAACGATTAGTTGGCAGTCATCGTTTCCCTGTGCACCCCACCCCAATGCAGGTTCAATTAGAGACAGCGCGATCGATGCAGATTTCCAAATGAATATCCTTCAGCTTCCAAAGAGCGTCATTATCCGACAAGATGGAATCAGAATCCCCCACAGAGCCTTTACAATAGAGCCGACGGCTCGTCCCTCCTTTTCTAAAGGCTCCGTGCGATCTACAGCCACCACAAAGGACTCTCCCCTCCATTTGAGGGCTTGAGAGGAAACGCCGCAGGCGGAGCAAAACACACGAGCAGAAGAAAATGCATCGCCATCTGTATGATCGTTTCCACCATTTTATTCCACACACACTCACACTCGCACACACTGGAAACCCCCCATCTGCTTTATTAATTAATTATTTCATTTCCTGCAGCAGTACGAAAGAGCCGTGATGGTCGTGAGGAAGCAGAATGGGGGAAGGGGTGGAGGAAAGCAGTCGAGCATCTCCTGCAGGCTCCAGAGCCCGTTCACCTCACGCGATTGGCTGAGCGTGCCAGTGACATCAGCATTCCAGGCAGTGAGGGAGCAGAGGATGCACCGCCGGGCTCAGAGGAAACCCATCTTTCTCTGACGGGTGATCGGCCTTGTGTGCCTGCTTCGCGCTGCCTCGCTCCCTCTTCCAAATTCGACATCGGCGTCCCAGAATACGTCTTCAGCCATGAATTACCTGCGCCGCCGCCTGTCCGACAGCACCTTCATCTCCAACTTGCCCAACGGCTACTTATCAGACCTGCAAAAGCCCGATCCGGCTCAGCCACCTCCACCTGGGACCGCGGCAGCGGCGCCGGAGCCCCAGCAGGAGGTCTCCCCGACGCCTGAGAATAAGCCCCAGCCGGCTCCTCAAGCTCAGCCCCAGTCGACAGGCGCTGGCTTCTTCAGCTCCATCACCAACGTCGTCAAGCAGACCGCAGCCTCGGCAGGATTGGTGGAACAGACGTCCGCCTCCGGGTCCAAGAAGTTCAAAATCCTGCTGGTCATCGACGAGCCACAGCAGGAATGGTAGGTGTGGTGGCCGTCGATGGTCGTCTCGATCGCTCAGGCCACGTCCAGCTCATAAGCTTGTGTGTGTGTGTGTGTGATATAGTGAGGATCGTGGACATGAATTATTCAGTGTGCATATTTCGGGTCGTGTGTTGATTTCAGGTAAACAGGAGGGATGCTCTGGTTTTTGAACCATTCCTGCAGAAACCCTGCATTTTATTTCCTAATGAGCAGAATGATGCATCGTTTGCGGATGTTGTCTTAAATAAAAAAACAGTTTATCCACCCACCCACATATTCACCTCCCCACCTACCTAGTTAAATAATGACCTGTTTACCCATCTACCTATTTATTTTTGGATTTCGCCATCTACTTACAGGGTGGGTAAAGTGTACAGATCCTTTGGTAGAATATAAGAAATAACAGCAGTATTAAATGAAAGTCCTGGTTTGGTTACTCTGACGTTTTATTTTATGTCTGTCATCATTCGATAATAAAATGGGAGTAAGGGAGATTGACAAGATTAGGGATGAGTTTGTTAAATGGACGGTACAGGAGGTGAGAATGAGGTTGTCGAGACATGTTTGGTGGAGCGATGAGGTTTATACTGACAGAGAGGATGGAGTCGGCAGACAGGAGGGAGGTGAGGAAGGCCAAAAAGGAGGCTCATGGATGTGGTGCGGGAGGACATGGCGGTAGTTGAGGCGATGGAAGGGGACAGTCAGGAGTCAGGACAGGACGAGATGACAACTGCTGCATGTGGTTACCTACGTAGTACCTGATTGCAAAGTTCACCAAGCTTGTGTAGGTTTGTATGTGGATATAACATGGATATGTGTTGGGTCATGTGTTGGGCAGTTCATTTCGTTAATAGGGTCACATGAGAAAGTGGAACTGTAGTGGAGGGCCGAACTAAAGGTTGAAAATTATTCAAAATACCATTGACGCCCCTGAATCAAGTATACAGGTGCACGTCATGCATGCAATACAACTACACTGCCTTTATTATGTATTCTGTATTATTTATTGAAACAAATAGGAATAAGTCTACAGTGTGCACTAATTATCCCCAAATATGTTCCACAACAGGGGCGGCACGGTGGCTTAGTGGTTTAACATGTTCTCCTCTCAGCACTAGGGATTCCCGGTTCAAATCCCCATCTGGGTGGAGTTTCCATGTTCTCCCCGTGTCCGCGTGGGTTTCTCTAGTAATAGTAACTCTAGGGAGTTTTTTCTTGCCACTGTTGCTTCGGCTTGCACTTTGAGGGGTTTAAAGGCTTATAACACTTAAAGCTGCTTTGGGACGATGTACTATTGTAAAAGCCGCTATATAAATAAACCACCTAAACATAAACCGACTTGTTCAGGATGTTGGGATGTCAATCTAAAGGTTGTGGTTTCACATCCCAGGTCCACTAAAGTTACCAGTGTGGGTCCTTGAGCAAAGCACTTAACCCTCATTGCTTCAGGGAGCCTGTGACCAACCCTGTCTTCTGACCCCAAACCAAGTTGGATAAAAGCATCTGCTAAATGACCAAATGTAATGTGGAAAGAGTCTTTTTTGTCCCGCAAACCAAACTACATCCAGCATTTCCACCTTTCTTCCATTCCCACTTTGTGGTCTTTTTAAAATGATGCATGGCCCTCTTCCATTAAGAAACTAATAAAAGATCAAATGTGAAATAAATTACGACCCACTCAGGCAAAAGAGTTATTAAAACGCCAAGGGCACGTCGATGAAGTTTGCAAATGTCTGAAAATAAACATTATGAGTCCTCATTTTATAAACGATCTCTAAAACGGCGGCACAGTGGCTTAGTGGTTTAGCACGTTCTCCTCTTAGCACTAGGGATTCCCGGTTCGAAACCCCCATCTGGGTGGAGTTTCCATGTTCTCCCCGTGTCTGCGTGGGTTTCCTCCGGGTTCTCCGGTTTCCTCCCACAGTCCAAAAACATGGATCAAGTCGATTGAGTTCTCCAAATTGCCTCATATAGTGTGAGTGAGCGAGTGAGTGTGTGCCCAGTGATGGATTGGCACCCTGTATCTGCCCAGCTCCCGAAATGTTCTCCCCTGGATGGGCATGGGGAACCCCCCGTGACCCTAATAGATGATAAAGCGGAAGATAATGGAGGGATGGATGGATCTCTAAAACGTGATAGAACTGAAAACGAGCAGGTTGATTTATCATCATAATAACAGAGCGTTTGATGAATGAGTCTGTCCGGCAGTTGTGTCCGGCGTCTTGACCTTTTTAAATATGCACCGTGTGACATTTTTCCGCAAAACGTACGACTGCGAAGAGGAATTCTCTCCTCTGATGAAAACACAAAGGGCAGTATAATAGATAAACATCTTGTTTTTCTATATTAAGTGCATTATATTATATATTGGGGCAGCTTAGTGGTTTAGCATGTTCTCCTTTCAGCGCTAGGGATTCCCGGTTCGAATCCCAATCTGGGTGGAGTTTCCATGTCCTCCCTGTGTCCGCGTGGTTTTCCTCCGGGTTCTCCGGTTTCCTCCCACAGTCCAAAAACATGCATCAAGTCAATTGAGTTCTCCAAATTGCCCCATATAAAGTGTGTCTGTGTGAGTGAGTGTGTGCCCAGCGATAGATTGGCACCTTGTCCTGGGTGTATCTGCCCAGCCCCCGAAACGTTCTCCCCTGGATGGGCATGGGCATGGGCATGGGCCCTCCCCCCCGTGTCCCTAGTACGAGGATAAAGCAGGAGATAATGGATGGATGGATGGATGGATGGGATATTATATATTACAAAACATTTATCTGTCGCAGAGGTGTCTTAAAGTCTCAGGACGTTGTCCAGCCTGCCGCACACCATTTGCAGCTGCGCTGATAAATCTCTGCGTCAGTCCGCCAGCTATTAGACATGGACGGTTATCTTCAATCGGTAGCTGACCACAGGTCTGCTACATCTGTGTGACGGCACCGTGCGCCAAATACCTGGCTTTTGTATTTTGTAAAGCTATAAATGGTCTATTTTTGAAAATCCAAGCCGTCAACACCATAAATCAAGAGCATGTGCGGCGGTTACATTACCGTAATACTATTTTGTTTTTGAGTAAAATCCCGAACATCGTGCGAGGGTGTAACGGTAATGCAAATTCACCATGACGGATCTTCGAGCCTCGGGTCCAATGAGCGTAAAACGAACGAAAGATGACAAACGATGTGGAATCCAGAGCTCAATTCATCATGCGATATTGGATTCATGGCAGTTAGAGCAACGCGCCGTCATTCGCACGGCCTCTCGCTTCCCGAATCTCTCAGCGTTCATCACTGGGTAATGAGCGACTCTACGGCAGGAGGCATGCTGCGCTGGGTCCGCGTGCATCCACCACACAGGTCCTCCATGTTTATATTTTAAACACTATCACCACGGAGCAGTGCAAGGTTTCAGTTCATCTCTGTGTGACCAAGACAACGAGGTCATTTATTATTTATGGTTTCTGTAGAGGGTAGTAGATAGCTGTCGAATGTGTGTCTGTGGGGGGGGGGGTGACACTCCCTTGTTATACATCTTAAAGATGACAGCTCTGACCAAAAGAGAGAGAACTGGCAGTATCAGAGATGAAGGTGCTGTGGTTCTCATTGGGATTGATGAAGATGATGAAGAGGATGAGGCAGGCGTGCCATTCTAGAGACAAAGTTGGGGAGGACATCTGGAGATCTACAGAGGAAGGATGGAACTAATATCCATCCATCCATTATCTTTATCCTCTATTAGGGTCGCGGGGGGGTTCCCCATGCCCATCCAGGGGAGAACGTTTCGGGCGCTGGGCAGATACACCCAGGACAGGGCGCCAATCCATCACTGGGAACACACTCACTCACACTCTATATGGGGCAATTTTGGAGAATTCAATTGACTTGATCCATGTTTTTTGGACTGCGGGAGAAAACCGGAGAACCCGGAGGAAACCCACGCGGACACGGGGAGAACATGGAAACTCCACCCAGATTGGGATTCGAACCGGGAATCCCTAGCGCTGAGAGGAGCCCCCCCCCTCCCGCGGATGGATGGATGGATTATGGAGACAGGATTATGGATTAGGTTGTTCTCACCTGAGGCAGAGGCTTAGGTGCAGCTTGAGAATGTTTCATAACGTGACAGAGAAAACATCGGCCGCCGTTCCTCTCGGACTGTGTGAGGAGGACGATGGTGGAGGTGATGAGGTGAGGGACGGATGGAAATTCGGGCAACAATTGGTTTGAGGTTCGAATCGGGATTCGCCGCGACAGACAGATTCTCTGGATCACACACCAGGGATGGAGCACCTCCATCACGGCAGATCCATGAAACCAGGATTAAATAATCCTCCCCCACTAATGAAATGATCTTGCTTCCTTCAGGACCAAAGTGTTCCGAGGGAAAAGGCTTCAGGGCGAATATGAGCTGCGGGTGGAGCAGGTGAGTGAGGGGGGCTGGATGCAGGTCATTCCTCATGGCAGAACTCCATCCCGCTGACGTGTATGCTTTATCTTCCAGGCTGAGTTCCGCGACATCAGCGTCGTGTCGCACGCTAACGGCACCTGCAACGTGGCCATGCAGACCGTCAGGAACAGCACCAAGGTCGTGAGGTGAGCCGTGATGACTTAGTGATAACTTTAATACTTTATTTCCCCTTTTGTACATATCCATCCATTATCTTCCACTTTATCCTGAACTAGGGTCGCACTAGGGAGGGCGGCACGGTGGTTTAGTGGTATAGCATGTTCTCCTCTCAGCACTAGGGATTTCCGGTTCGAATCCCCATCTGGGTGGAGTTTCCATGTCCTCCCCGTGTCCGTGTGGGTTTCCTCCGGGTTCTCCGGTTTCCTCCCACAGTCCAAAAACATGGATCAAGTTAATCGAGTTCTCCAAATTGCCCCCTATAGAGTGTGTCTGTGTGAGTGAGTGTGTGCCCAGTGATAGATTGGCGTCCTGTCCTGGGTGTATCTGCCCAGCCACCGAGATGTTCTCCCCTGGATGGACATGGGAAACCCCACCACGACCCTAATAGAGGATAAAGCGGAAGATAATGGATGGATGGATAGGGTCACTGAGGGGGGGGGTTCCCCATGCCCATCCAGGGGAGAACATCTATCGCTGGACACACACACACACACACACAGCTAATTGGGAGGCTTTCACCCAGCCATCCATTTTATAAGACGTTATATAACATTTCCAGCCTGGTAGCCGATCCTCTCAGTGCACAAAAAACAACTACCTACATCTACCTCATGTTGTTTACCAACTGACACTGACACACACACACACACACACACACACACACACACACACGTGCACAAATCAGTTCTTACACTGGGTTGTTAAATCTTCTTTATCATTCTATTCACAGTTACATTTTCCAAATCGATCTCCTCCTGCTCGGCACGGTGGCTTAGTGGTTTGGCATTTTCTCCTTTCTGCGCTAGGGATTCCTGATTCGAATCCCAATCTGGGTGGAGTTTCCATGTCCGCGTGGGTTTCCTCCGGGTTCTCCGGTTTCCGCCCACAGTCCTAAAACATGCATCAAGTCAATTGGGTTCTCCAAATTGCCCCATATAGAGTGTGTCTGTGTGAGTGAGTGAGTGCCCAGCGATAGATTAGCGCCCTGTCCTGGGTGTATCTGCCCAGTGCCCGAGACGTTCTCCTCTGGATGGGCATGGGGAACCCCCTAGTAGAGGATAAAGCAGAAGATGATGGATGGATAGATGGATGTTTTACCCCTGCTGTCTGCAGGTCAGCCGAAGTCTTGCTTTCTGACCGTGCACGTCTGGATTGGTTTTCTCTTTAGGTCCTTCAAACCAGACTTCGTGCTGATCCGCCAACACGCCTTCAGCATGACGGAGAAATCAGACTTCCGCAATCTGATCATCGGCCTGCAGTACGCCGGCGTCCCCAGCATCAACTCCCTGAAGTCCATCTATAACATGTCTGACAAACCATGGGCGGTGAGTCCCATAACAATACACATCTTTGCACACTTTTGCAAATAAAAAAATAACTGCTGCAATTACAAACTCTTTTTACAATCAGGGGCATTTTTCAATCAGGGGACATTTTTCTTGGCACATGTGCCTCTCACCACTAGGGGGCCACCTGCACGATTACCTATCCGCTTAATGTTGCTGTTTACAAACCAAACTCAGTGTTTACTTCATACCATTTCTTGAATGGTTATTGTTTATTGTACTGTGTATCGTCCTGTATTTATTGAGATCCTTGTGTTTGCACACGTGCACTTTATGTTGATTGTGTAGTAGATGTCATGTGTAGCACCTTGTCATTTTTTGGACGCTTTTATCCAAAGCGACTTACAAGGTGAGCACAGGGTTCATCACAACATCCCTGGAGCAATAAGGGTTAAGGGCCTTGCTCAAGGACCCACACTAGTAACTTCAGTGGACCTGGGATTTGAACCCACAACCTTCAGATTGACAACCCAACACCCTAACAACTGAGCTACCACACTGAGCTACCACACCCTT
The DNA here is from genome assembly GCA_019802435.1 of Corydoras maculifer. Taxonomy (NCBI): domain Eukaryota; kingdom Metazoa; phylum Chordata; class Actinopteri; order Siluriformes; family Callichthyidae; genus Corydoras; species Corydoras maculifer. Next base: position 123,934 of record JAFMOD010001382.1, on the reverse strand, counting down.
ATATATATATATATATATATATATATATATATATATATATATATATATATATATACACACACTGTACTGTACTTTATATTGTAGGAATGACAAATAAAATACTTGAATCCTTAAAAAGCATTGCATTCCTATTAACATCGTACGTGAAAATCCCTCAGTTCACTAAACTCAAGGGGGCAGTGATGATTCCGGAGGATGTGTGTGTGTGCGAATAATTATGGATTAAAGGCATATAGTTGCTGATCACTTTGAAGTGTATCTCTGTACCTTGCTGCAATCAGAACCCTGAAGGTTGTTGCTGTTCCGCCTCCTCTCTCTCAGTTCGGTCAGCTGGTCAGCACACATCGGAGACTGGGAGCCGACAAGTTTCCTCTGATTGACCAGACATTTTATGCCAACTATAAAGAGATGGTAAAGGATAAAGAATCAGATAAATTTAATGGCTGCAATACAGAAATGATTGAAATAAATGTCTTCTAACTCTGTATCGTTCAGGTCTCCATGCCAAACTTCCCGGTGGTGGTGAAGATTGGGCACGCTCACTCCGGTGTGGGTAAGGTGAGTGTTGGCGTTTTTACAAAAACGTGACGAATGACGGAACCAAACGTAGCGTGTGAGACCGGTTAAGTACGTACAGGGTAATTACCGGGTAAGTTCACGATACGTACACGTTGCTGTCAGAGTGAAGGGAAAATTTACAGGACAGCAGTGAAGCCTGTGATGGTGTGCTGTTCAGAGATGGTGGCGCCAACCAAAAGTCAGGAAAGAGAACTGGACGGAACAGAGATGAAGATTAGGGAGACAAGTTTAGGAAGGGGCGGCACGGTGGCTTAGTGATTGCCATGTTCTCCTCTCAGCGCTAGGGGTTACCGGTTCGAATCCCAATCTGGGTGGAGTTTCCATGTTCTCCCGGCGTGGGTTTCCTCCCACAGTCCAAAAACATGAATCAAGGTGATTTGAATTCTCCAAATTGCCCCATATAGAGTGTGTTTGTGTGAGTGAGTGAGTGTGTGCCCAGCGATGGATTGGCGTCCCGTCCTAGGTCTATCTGCCCAGCGCCCAAAAAGTTCTCCCCTGGATGGGCCTATGGACCCTAATAGAGGATAAAGCAGAAGATAATGGATGGATGGATTGTTGGGAGGTGAGGTTTAGGGGTCACATGCTGAGGAGCAAAGCGGTGTATGTTGTTAATGCTGAGGACGGAGCCACCGGGTAAAAGGAGGTGAAGTGAGGGAGTGAGGGGGACAGAGTGGGATAATCAGAACTGAGTGAAATGAAGAATAGTGATCTGTTGTGGCGCCACCTAGTGGAAAGCGCGGTAAGAATACGAAAACGAATGAAAGCACATGTTTAATTCCACTGTGTTCACAGAATAATGATCTGATCATTATAAGGCAGAAAGAAATCATAATTAAATGGTAAACACAGTGTGGTGAGTGTTTCTAAAAATGCACCTGTACCTCTTGGTTTTGAAGGGCGTCTGGATAATAAACTCATTCCTAGTCGTGTCCATCCTCATCCTCATCCTCATCCTCATCTCTGCCAAGTTCTGCTCCTCTCCTGCTCTTTGGTTGATTGTTTTTCCCAACGTTGATTAAAAACCAAGAGAACGTGGACTCTGTTAGTAATTTATAGCGACATAAATTTGGCACGGATGAAGAATTTCCTTAACAATTTAGAAATTTGATGTAACTGAATCTATTTATGGCGGCACGGTGGCTTAGTGGGTTGGCATGTTCTCCTCTGAGCACTAGGGGTTCCCGGTTCGAATCCCCATCTGGGTGGAGTTTGCTTGTTCTCCCCGTGTCTGCGTGGGTTTCCTCCGGGTTCTCTGGTTTCCTCCCACAGTCAAAAAAAACATGGATGAAGTCAATTGAGTTCTCCAAATTGCCCCATATAGTGTGTGTATGTGTGCGTGTCTGTGTAAGTGAGTGCGATAGATTGGCACCCTGTCCTGGGTGCATCTGCCCAGCGCCCGAAATGTTCTCCCTGGAAACCCCCCCCCCCACGACCCTAATATAGGATAAAGCGGAAGATAATGGATGAATGAGTGAATCTATTTGGGGCGGCACGGTGGCTTAGTGGGTTGGCATGTTTTCCTCTCAGCATTAGGGATTACCGGTTCCAATCCCAATCTGGTTGGAGTTTGCATGTTCTCCCCGTGTCCTCCCCTCCCACGGTACAAAAACATGAATCAAGGTCAATTGAATTCTCCAAATTGCCCCATATAGAGGGGACCCTAGTAGAGGATAAAGCAGATGATAATGGATGATGGACGAATCTATATGTAGTTTTTAAAGTACATTTTAAAGTGTTACCAGTGTTTTTGTGATTGTGTTTTCTATTTTATTATATAACAAGATTGTGTTTTTTTTGAAAATGAACCTCAGATCCACCTTTACTGAGGGGGGGGGGGTCTAAAGGCCCCTTTAAAGAGGGTTCGTCCTGGTCTGAAGCAGTGTTTATCGTTCATTCAGGTGAAAGTGGATAACCACACAAAGTTCCAGGATGTAGCCAGCGTGGTGGCCCTCACACACACCTACGCCACGTCCGAGCCGTTTGTGGACGCCAAGTACGACATCAGGATTCAGAAAATCGGCAGCGACTACAAAGCCTACATGTGAGTACCGCCGAGTGGGAGTGAATCTCGGGGACAAACGGACGCCGGTGTGACGCGGGACGCCTCTCTGGATTTGTCTTCCAGGAGAACCTCCATCTCGGGCAACTGGAAATCCAACATTGGCACCGCCATGCTGGAGCAGGTGGCAATGACGGACAGGTAACCGGCCGAAGGTGCAGAACATGCGAAGGCTCATTTCTATTTTAACGACCGCAGTCGTCTCTCTGCACCCGAGCTGATGATCTGGGTGTGTGTGTGTGTGTGTGGGGGGGGGTGTGTTAAGTGACAGGGTGCATCCCGCCCACACACACAAGCAGTGCCACTTAATGGCTCTTGGACTGCCTGCTGCTCATGGCTGTGCCATTATCTCACAGTCTCCTAATAACAGGGTGAAACGTGAGACAGCTGGGCCACTTTGGACTCAGTGGTGCCACCTGCTGGCCTGCTGATCAGAGTAGTGTTTTTTTCTTCCATCCACACATATCACAGGTTGGTGCCACGTGTTGGGGAGATAATCCTGCGAGTGTCAACAGTAACACTGTTACTTAATAAATACCAATTATTATTTATCGGTGGATAAAATTCAGGCATTCAGGGCAAAACCAAAGACTATAAACACCTCGTTTCAGGTATAAGCTGTGGGTGGATACGTGCTGTGAGCTGTACGGGGGTCTGGAGATCTGTGCAGTCAAAGCCATCCATGGCAAAGATGGGAAAGACTACATCACTGAGGTGTATTGATCAGTATGAATCTTGTAAATGACATTTTGCACACAAAAAAAAGTATTAATAAATACTTACACCCCCCCCCCCTCCCCGTGCTTGGCACCAGGTGGTCGGCTCGTCTCTGCCCCTGGTGGGAGATCACCAGACTGAGGACAGGCAGCTCATAGCAGATTTGGTGATAGCCAGAATCAACCAGGCCATGTCCCAAAACCCGAAGAGACCCACCACCATCCAGCCATCACAGGTAAAACCCTACATGAATACATATTAATGAGCGGGTCACGATACAAGCCTGCAAAATAGCCTCTTTAGCGTTTTCAAGGTGGGACAGGTGTATGTGAGCTCATGTACAGGTCACAGTAGGGTTAATATTTAGATTATATTGGGACCTCCCAGGCGGCACGGTGGCTTAGTGGTTTAGCATGTTCTCCTCTCAGCACTAGGGATTCCCGGTTCGAATCCCCATCTGGGTGGAGTTTCCATGTTCTCCCCGTGTCTGCGTGGGTTTCCTCCATGTTTTCCCGTTTCCTCCCACAGTCCAAAATCATGGATCAAGTCAATTGAATTCTCCAAATTGTGTGTTTGTGTGAGTGAGTGTGAGTGAGTGAGCGACTGAGACGTTCTCCCCTGGATGGGCATGGGGAACCCCCCCTCCCCACGACCCTAATATAGGATAAAGCGGAAGATAATGGATGGATGGATGGATGGGACCTCCCCATACTATTATGGAAAAATGTATGTACATTAACTGAGATAGTAATGAAGTACAAGCGATGTGATGCCGAAAATACATTAACTCACATCAAGTGACAGTGGCGTGATTGTTGGTGCCAGACAAGCAAGTACTCATATAAATATTGACTTCATAGAGAGTTTAAAAACACATTGAATCACAACAATGTAATCAGATAAAACATCCAGTAAGAAGCAGAGCTCAGACAAAACGTATAGATCCTTGAGGCGGATGGGCTACAACAGCAAATTCCCTGTCTCCTGCTTCCAACAAAGAGACTGTTGGAGAAGGCTTCACAACAATAACACTAATTTATGCTTCCGTCTTACAGAACACCGCGCAGCCGGTCGCCCCGGACGGGAAGACAACCCCGTCCCAGAAGGCCCCTCCGCAAGGCTGCCTGCAGTACATCCTCGACTGCAACGGCGTGGCGGTTGGCCCGAAACCCGTCCAGGCCAACTGAGACCCGGGGGCCCGGCGAGACGATGACGGCCGCTCTCCTCCAGCTGAGCACAGACCACCGAAAGGGAATTGCGGACGAGGCCGAGAGGGGAAGGGGGGGGGGGGGGGGGGGGGGGGGGGGGGGGGGGGGGGGGGGGGGGGGGGGGGGGGGGGGGGGGGGGGGGGGGGGGGGGGGGGGGGGGGGGGGGGGGGGGGGGGGGGGGGGGGGGGGGGGGACGTAGGGCCCCCGAGCCTGAACCGTTGTTTTCACTCAGCCGTGTCAGTCTGTTGCTTTAGCCGTGCGCTTGTGGTGGTCGCTTGTGTTCCTGGGTTGTTCAGTTCTGTGGTGTTTCTTTCAAACGCTGGTTGTGTCCGTCGAGCTCCTTGTGGCTCCACCCACCCACCCCCCCCACACCCCCCCACACCCCCGTCTCTGTCCGTGCAGCTCGACGTCGTGTCTTTAGTACGTGTGTGTGTGTGTGTGTGTGTGTTCGTTTTTGCATGAACACGGGGACTATTCGGGCCCCTTCAGCGCAGTGGCTTTGTGATGGTGTGGTACGTAACGCAGTTTGTTTCTCAGTTCTATAGAAACATTAGTGGCTCTTTAGTTAAGTATTCGTTCATCTTTTTAAAACAAACAACAACAAAAAAAAGAACTAGCTCACGTTTTGATATGATTTTAATAGATGTTTTTAAAATGATGCTAAACGAAGGACGTGATTTGAGGAGGATTTGACATTTGGGCATCGAATAATGCATATGCAGCGTGACTGAGACAGAGGGGGAGTTTTAATGACATTATAGAGTATTTGGCAACACTTTACTAAGAGGAGGCACAAACACAACATCCACAATCATCGACTAACGCTATTAAATTTAACTTAAATAAAGAGGATGCTGATATTTGGGCGGCACGGTGGCTTAGTGGTTTGGCACATTCGCCTCTCAGCACTAGGGATTCCCGGTTCGAATCCCAATCTGGGTGGAGTTTCCATGTTCTCCCCGTGTCCGCGTGGGTTTCCTCCGGGTTCTCCGGTTTCCTCCCACAGTCCAAAAACATGGATCAAGTCAATTGAGTTCTCCAAATTGCCCCATATAGAGTGTGTCTGTGTGAGTGAGTGTGTGCCCAGCGATGGATTGGGGTCCTGTCCTGGGTGTATCTGCCCAGCGCCCGAGACGTTCTCCTCCGGAAGGGCATGGGGAACACCCCGCAACCTATAAAGCGGGAGATAAGAAATTTTTGACCATGTGAGTCTCCATCTGGTGGCCCTTATAGGAAAGCCATAATCACGCCCCCATTTGGTCGACATGTGTCACTGATAAGTGAGCCACATTTGGCAGGTGTACAGTGTCCCTGATCTCGCAAACCAATGTGATTGGCAGATGGACCTTCCATTGCAATTCTAGAATGTTCTCCATGGCCGTACATATGTCCTGTTCCGCACAGTGTCTTGATCTATCATTCTCTCATTACTAAACCCTCGTGACCCTCGTGTTAGTGCCGGTTCCATTGCTCTCAGTCCATAAAACGTGATGACGGTTTAAACTCTGCTGCTTCCATCCACACAACCTCCTCCCATCACTCTTGACACTGCGGCGTTACGTCACAGGCTCTCCTACAGTCCCTAAAATTCCCTGTTTGATTTGTGTTGATATAATACACATTTTTTATTTTTAATAGTGCCAGTGTCACCCAAAGTTGGTTAATCACAGCTTCCAGAACATGTTCCATAAATTGCTTTTAAATCCCATTATCACTCTCTATACATCTAGAACTATATTATAGATTTTTTCTCCTCTCTTATAGACTATGTCGGTCGTCCTCACTACTTTAAACAGATTTCAAAAGGCTTTTATTCCTTTATGTATCTAACCACACACTGTATATTGTTAAATGTTTATCTATAAGACGTGCGTCACACCTGCCTCTCTACAAAATAACCGTGCGTCATCGCAAATATTTAATCAGCCAATCGAAACGCAGCATTCGGGCAGGTGAACGTGTCCCGGACGACCTGCTGACTCGAGTAGCGGCCCTAATTAAGTGGTTGGTAAATGTATAGAAGTATATATATATATAAAATATATATATTATTTTAATGATAAACTTTTGTCGAATATACAAAAAGTCTCTGTGTATACGCTGTGTTAGAGAACATGGTTGAAGTAAAGTGTTACTAAATAGTCCATACGATATATTTAAGCCAAAGGACCAATTATTTATTTATTAGAACTTTATAGAGTATAAATCTTATTTATGGCAGCTAGAAGGTTCGTTATTGCACTAGAGTGGTAGCTAAAGCCCCTCGTTCCGAAATAACGCGACACAAGAGTGGAATTATACATCACAGTGTATCGTTTCAATGAGATTATAGAGAAATATACGATGCACGGTTTTGTAAATGCAAGCCATTGAAGCGACTGTGCTCTTGACCAATCACAGACTGCCGCCGCAACTCCCACCTACTGCAAACCCCGCCCACAGGTACTCTCTCCACGAAAATCTGAACCGAACCAGTGTTCTGTCTCGGTCCAGAGCGGCTCCTGTGTGACTGCCAAAGGTTCTGCGCCCATTAGACTTAGTTCCTTTTAATAGTCCAGGGTTCTAAAAGTTGTGGACATGCATTCTGGTTCCACACGAATGCATATTGCATACATTATGACGTCTGCAGGCTCCGCCCACATGCTCTCTGTGGTTCGATGACGCCAGGTAATGATTGGCTGGAAGGACCGTGGTCTTTCTCTGGTTTATGTATTTAATGTCTACTTAAAGTCGATGAGTAATTATGGCCTTCAGGTAAACGAACGGTTTAGGGTTCTATGCTGTACGAAGACACAGGGCTCGAAAACAAGTGGTGATTGTACTGTAGTTCTTGTGCCACTGTGAGGGAGTTCCGACGCGGAGGTTTACTTACTGAAGGCCGTTCGCCGAATCTTTTGCCTTATTTTCCATTTTATTGGTTCTTTAAAGTGCAATGTGTACATGAAGTGTAATTATTGTTTATGCCACGCAGCCATATCTCAGTGACTGTAGTGCTGTAAGTCTGTATTGCAGACTCAACTGTATCTTGTGCTGGGTTTTATTATTTTTATTTTCCCTCCTTTATCCACACAATGCATGTAGGATGAACAGTTCGTGTCGTGTTTGGTGTTGAAAATGTGCATCCTAACGAGTTTTAATGCTTTAGTTGGATCTAACATTGGTGTCTGTTTTAATACTAATGCCGCTGTCTAACTTATAGTACACTTCCAACAAAGACGCATGACGGAACCTCGTTCCAGCTGTATATTTCTATCCGGATCAGAGCTGCCGGATGGAACCGTGTGCTGTACTCGTGTCCACGAAGCTGTGCGCTAAGCTCTCCGAATTAAAACCATTACAATGTTATAACAACACCAGTGCAAAGAGCCGGACGGCTGACCTGCCCCACGTACCGATACGGGTACGGACCACCGACTGAGAAAGAGAGCGAGATCCATAACAAGAACCAACTCTGTAAGATCTTCCTTTTCTCACAGGCAATAAAGCTTACATCGCAATATAACCCGCACTGCGTCGGCTGCTTCACTCCGTCACACACCGGATGTTTGTCATGGCTACGGTCTGCAATACTTTTTTTATTATATATTATATATATATATATATATATATATATATATATATATATATATATATATTTTTATATATGTACTTCTCTATCTGTGTCTGGGTTTCCTCGGGGTTCTCCGGTTTCCTTCCACAGTGCGGAAACATGTATTCAAGGCCAATTGAATGCTCTACATTGCCCCTAGTGTGTCTGTGTGAGTAAGTGTGGCCAGCACCCTGTCCTGGGTCTATCTGCCCAGCGCTTGAGGAGGCTCACCCCCCCACCACCACAAAACTAATAGAGGATTAATAGATGAATGAACGAAAACACTGTAAATGCACACAATATATGGTGCTACTGAGATACCCTGTTCATAAGTTGGCTCTCATATATATATATATATATATATATATATATATATAACCCTAGGGTCGCGGGGGTATTCCCCATGCCCATCCAGGGGAGAACGTCTCGGGCGTTGGGCAGATACACCCAGGACAGGGCGCCAATCTATCACTGGGCACACACTCACTCACACAGACACACTCTTTATGGGGCAATTTGGAAAATACAATTGACCTTGAATCCATGTTTTTGGAATGTGGGAGGAAACCGGAGAACCTAGAGGAAACATGGGAACTAACCACTAAGCACATAAACATATATATATATATATATACACACACACACACATACATATATATATATATATATATATATATATACATATATATCATATATTGTCAAAAATACATGCCCTGCCCATCAGAGAACAGAGTAAAAGGGATTAACAGAGCATGTAGAGATGCAGTTGGACTACGGAATGGAACTGTAGAACTACAGACTCCATCCCTATGCTGAGTGGAGCGGAATTAACATAGAATCTATTGGTAGCCCAATAGCACGACAGTGAACGACTTCCTGCATCTCAACGCTTGACTGAGATATCTATTTTATTAAAATTGACCTAACTTGCGTAAAGCAATAAACTCTGCGTTGGTCCGGAGTCTGACCGTCATTGTCGCAGGTTAATGTTTAAAGAGCAGACCTTTGAGATCCTCGGTGGAACGCACATCACACGGCGTAAATCATTTACAGTCTCACTGTTCGACTCCGGGCTTCGCCACTTTCTTACCGGGACAGGCGGCGGCACCATGGCCGTCAGGTTGATGCGACCACGGGTTGACGCATGGGACACGGGTCTGGGGCTCCGTCAGCTCGGACCGAGCGAGGAACGTGGAAGCGGTCTGACCAAGACACATGTACCAGAAGCGCACTTCGGCGGCGGAGAACCGGCGGCACGGTCCAGCCCATCTGATGGGTGGGAGGCAGGTTTGGGGATTTCCTTACTATGCCGTCATTGTGCGTTTAGAACCCGCGCTGAGGAACGCAGTTTAATGGTTAAAAAGTGGCGTGATGTTCTTGGTAGAAGGCTTTTTTACCCACCTTGTCCCTCTACAGGTCCATAAAGACAACAAACGAGTTTATTGCCGAACCTTCCCCTAATTAAACAGCTCAAGGCTGCTGGTGGATGTTTATAGCTGTATTGTTCCAGTTCATTTTCTCAGACACGCTATAAAATTTCCAAGGCCACAGTTAGAGCTCGTTTTTCCCGAAACTTTGTCTCCTCAGTTTGCAACTCTCGGTTGCAGGCACCCAGCGGTGCACTTTGGGGAACTATCTGCCTTCAACTTAAGGGGAACAGTTTGGGGAAGGCCCAAATTTTTACATTCCCTTAGGCCTGACCGTGACCACATCGACAGGACATTGCGAGGACAGACCTTTCGTCCACCATCGGCGCCTGACCTCACAAACGCTCCTCTGGATTAGTTGGTGAGTTTTCTGTGGAGGACGGCAGCATGTTCTCCTCCCAATGCTGGGGATCCAGCTTGGAATCCCAATCTGGGTGGAGTTTGCATGTTCTCTCCATGGGTTTCCTCCCACAATCCAAAACCATGGATCAAGGTCAATTGAATTCTCCAAATTGCCCCATATAGAGTGTGTGTGTGTGTGTGAGTGTGTGCCCAGCGATAGATTGGCGCCCTGTCCTGGGTTTATCTGCCCAGCAACCGAAACGTTCTTCCGTGGATGGGCATGGGGAACCCCCCCGCGACCCTAATAGAGGATAAAGCGGAAGATAATGGATGGATGGATGGTGTGGAGGTGGGCATTCTCCTCTCAACGCAGGGGAACCAGGTTGGAATCCTAATCTGGGTGGAGTTTCCATGTTCTCCTCGTGTCCCCGTCCATCTCGTGTTCTCTGGTTTCCTTCCACAGTCCAAAAACATGGATTCAAGGTGAATTAAATGCTCTGAATTGTGTGAGTGAGTGTGTGCCCAGTGGTAGATTGGCGCCCTGTCCTGGGTGTATTTGCCAAGCGCCCGAAACGTTCTCCCCTGGATGGACATGCGGAACCCCCCCCTCCCCTCACGACCCTAGTAGAGGATTAAGAAGGTAATAAATGAATGAATGAATGGTGTGGAGGAACATGGAAAAACAAAACGAAAACAGGATAGGACTGGGAACGCCATGAGTGCAACCCGATTTGGATAATAACTCTAACAGAACGAACCTGAGTGAAGGTCCCTGTTTTATTATCTTGCAGATTGCAGAAGTACCTCCACCGAACGTCCCCCGCTGACCTCCACGGGCCATTTCTCACACGCCAAACCTCAGAGGACCGTGGCCAGCGTCGCCTTGTCCAACCTGGAGTGTAAAATATGCGGAGACAAGGCATCAGGATATCACTACGGCGCGCACACGTGTGAAGGATGTAAGGTAACACCTTTTTAAAATGAACCCCAACGTACAAATCAAATCACTCACTTTATGGTCGTGTGCATCCGACGTCATGGAAACAGTTTGGGGAAGGCCCATCTCTGTGCAAACCTGACTGTGGGAACACAAGGTCCACAAAAGAACGTATAGGTATGCTGGAGGAACTTGACTGAACCCAACCTTAACTGCATCCAGCGCTTCTGGGATTGCCAGCCAGGTCCAGGCCTGCGTACCAGGCCTTCAGAGATACAGGGAGTCGAGTACTCAGTGTTCCTTCAGTAGAGCCTGGGGGGTGATCCACTCCCCATAAACCCAATGTTCCATCCTCACAGCCTGATGGTGTATCAGTACGATCACAATGTTCTGCACTTTATTTTAGGGCTTCTTCCGGAGAACGGTCCAATTACAGCTGAACTACAAACACTGTGGGCTAAACTGCCGGGTTCACAAGAGGAGCCGGAACAAGTGCCAGTTCTGTCGGTTCAGGAAGTGCATCGTGGTGGGAATGTCACATTCCGGTGCGTTGAAGGGATTAACAAACACCAAACATCAAGCAGCACTTCAATTTCCAAAACGTTCTAATCCAGTTGCCATTAGAACTGCTACAAGTTGCCTATAGGAGTCCCTCAAGGTTCCGTCCTAGGCCCTTGGTCTGGCAAGCGGTTGTGGAAAAACTGAGATGTGAGGCGATTACACATAGTTGAAAATTTGGAAGGTTTCTATAATAGTTATTTATTTTGCCTACACACATACATGTGGGCAGCCCTGTGCAGCACCCAGGGGGCAATTGGGGTTAGGTGCATTTCTCAAGGGTAATTGGGGTTAGGTGCATTGCTCTTAACCACAAGCAGTCACACCGCCGTGCGTAGAGTCGCGTTACGAGCGGGGAAGGTGTGTGTGGGGAGTGTTATACATCATACAGACCCGTGACATCACTGACGATAACACACACCTCTGAGCGCTTCACATTCGTATCAATGAGTACCATACATTATTTAATTTCATAAATAAATAACTGTATTCTGTAATTTGGTCACTAGATGGCAGTGTTCGACCGTTAGAGAAACTTGGAATCCCGTTACTCAGCGATCAGATTTTACTTTAAAAATCCGACTGGATTACGTAGCAGAAGCAAAGATTATTGCTTTTAATTAACACTTTTATGAATCATACCATGTTTTTTTATGATGGTGTGTTTGTAAACATTTTAGTAAAGCAAGAAGACACTCAAGGTTGTGTATTATTGTGAATAAATCACGGGAAAGAGGTGGAACCGATTTATTAAAACTAATTTTCTAAATCAGTGTTTTGTTCTGGCCAGTGGCTTAGTGGTTTAGCATGTTCTCCTCTTAGCACTAGGGATTCCCGGTTCGAATCCCCATCTGGGTGGAGTTTCCATCTTCTCCCCGTGTCTGCGTAGGTTTCCTCCCACAGTCCAAAAACATGGAACAAGTCAATTGAGTTCTCCAAATTGCCCCATGTGTGTGAGTCCAGTGATAGATTGGCGCCCTGTCCTGGGTCTATCTGCCCAGCGCCGGATGGGCGACCCTAATATAGGATAAAGCGGAAGATAATGAATGAATGAATGAGCGTTTTGTTCTCCCAGCTATTCGTTTTGGCAGAACACCGCTGGCGGAGCGGGAGAGGATGATTTCAGAGCTCCGCGTGCTCCTGGGCGAGTCGGGCGCCGACTCGGTGAGGCATCAGGCTCTCGCCCGGCACCTGTACGACTCCTACCTCAGACACTTCCCCATGACCAAGAGCAGAGCCAAAGCCATTCTGACGGGAAAGGACAGAAAAACGGAGGTGAGACTTCATACAGATGGACACGGATCCCTTCTGTAGTCCATGTAGCGCTCTACATACTTCATTAATCCTCTTTAATCTGAGGATAGCACAGTGTGGCATTTATATGTTCTCCCCAAATCTGACAACACCACGATGGCGTTAAAGTAAAACGGAAAATAAAGGTGTTCACGTCAAAGCCATGTGACGTTTGTAACCTTTCCAGGGTGGCTTCTCCGCCTCCGTCCATCGAAGGACGGGATAGGCTCCAGCCTATATTCACAGAAAACAGGGAGCATGTTTTTTTTGGGTCGTTTATTATAATGAAACCTCAATGTCACTGCAGCCAAACCTTTTTTCCCCTCGCCCATCAGCCGTTCGTGGTCCACGACATGGCGTCGCTGATGAGGGCGCAGTGGCTCGTGACGTGCAAGCACCCCGCCGCACCCGCGCCGAACGCCTCCGCGGAGCTCTCGTTCTTCCGGCGCGTTCAGTACTCCTCGGCCGAGTCCATGAGCAGACTGACCGAGTTCGCCAAAAGCATCCCCGGCTTCCCGACGCTGGACCTGAGCGACCAGATCACCATGCTGAAGTACAGCGCCTTCGAGGTGCACGTCCTCCGCCTGGGCCACCTCACCAACAAGGACGGGGCACTGATGGCCGAGGGGCAGATCTTCATGACCAGCGAGTTCGTCAAGAGCATGCGCCCGCCCTTCTGCGACATGATGGAGTCCAAGATCGAGTTCCTGGCCAAGTTCAACGCGCTCCAGCTGGAGGACCGCGACCTGGCACTCTTCTTCGCCGCGGTCATCCTGTGTGGAGGTACAGTACATCCATCCATCCATCATCTTCCGCTTTATCCTCTACTAGGGGGGGGGGGGGGGGTTCCCATGCCCATCAAGAAGAGAGCGTCTCATGCGCTGGGCAGTCACACCCAGGACAGGGCGCCAAGCCATCGCTGGGCAGGAGGTAGAGTACAGTGTTCTGTAATTCCAACATTGCCAGCTTTTAGTTCTAGGAGTGAGGAGCACGAACAGGAACATCGACTCTGAAGCAGGTTCTTTAACGAGCCAGCAGACGTTCACATCAGTATTCTAATCATGACCTCATGTCTCGTCTCGGTTTGGCTCACTATAGATCGTCCCGGTCTGGTCGATGCCAAGGCCATCGAAAAGCTGCAGGACGAGGTTCTCCAGGCCCTGGATCTCCAGCTGAAGGTTCTTCACCCGACGTCCACTCAGCTCTTCGCCAAAGTGCTGCAGAAGATAACGGACCTGCGCCCGCTGGCCATGGAGCACGTCCGCATCATGCAGCTGCTGGAGAAAAGCGAGCTGGGAACCTGTCTTCACCCATTAATCCAGGAGATCATGAAGGACCTCTATTAGAACCTCCATCTCCACCAACGTCACTAAATTATTTAGATAAGCCAACTACACATTTTTTTTTACATTTGACCCCACCACAGTGATCTGCAGATGCCTTGATCATTATTAACCTGCATTTTCAGCCATTACAGCGCCCTCTAGAGCAACAATAGTCAATAAGGTAACAATAGGTCCCATAACGACATCATGATAAACCCTGCGATGGAATCCCCCGACCTTCTGATCGATAGCCGAAAAACCCGCCGTGTTCACACCAGGTCAACTCCATTTCTAATATTCAGATCCATGTACACACTGGACACCAACACAACTATGGGGAGAACATGCCAACATGCGAGCGAGTACACACTCACAAGGAGAACAGACCACGTACAAGCAATCAAAGCAAAGTGTTTAATTCTTCTGCCGGTTGTGAAACGGACACTCCCGAAATGAAAAAACCTGAAAAGGGAGAACATGCAAACCCCCATGACTATGGGGAGACTAGAGTGCCGCCCGCGGTTCCATTACAGTACACACGACTGTAAATATTCATCTATTATCTTCCGCTTTATCCTCTATTAGGGTCACGGGGGGGTTCCTCATGCCCATCCAGGGGAGAACGTATCAGGCGCTGGGCAGATACACCCAGGACAGGGGGGCAATCTATCACTGGGCACACACTCACTCACACAGACACACTCTATATGGGGCAATTTGGCGAACTCAATTTACTTGATCCATGTTCTTGGACTGTGGGAAGAAACCGGAGAACCCGGAGGAAACCCACGCGGACACAGGGAGAACGTGGAAACTCCACCCAGATGGGGATTCGAAGCGCTGAGAGGAGAACATGCTAAACCACTAAGCCACCGTGCTGTAAATAAATAAATTAATTAAAATAAAAGCACTTAGTACCTCGCATCTAATTAAAGATGGTATCTCACAAAGTTGTTAATGAACGACTCGAATCCGGAGCCGGAATTTAATTTAATTTTATTAAAATAACCATACAATCGTTAAACAGTATGTACTCTGCAATAAAAACCTTCGCGAGGCCGACAATCTCTCAACGGGAAAAATCGTTACGAGAATGTCGCGCCATTCCTTTTCAATAAAAAAAAAAAAAAAAAAAAAAAGAAAGAAAAGAAAAACGCTTTCTGACAGCGTCACCGTCGAGACGTCGTGAGATTAACACTGCGGCACCATGGAACCTGACGGGAAAGGTGAGGATTAAAGCTGCGGTACGCGACTTTCGGAGATTCAAACCCTTGCTGTTTGAAGTGTGCAGCTGAGAGGAAACTGCGTCAGAGGATGGATCAATGCTTCTTTTTGATTGATGACGTTTAAGACGTCGCATATCGCAGCTTTCATTCCGTTGTCCTTGTGATTGTAAAAGCCTGAATTGTTTGGTGCAGCGCAAATCCTCAATTCATTAATGCCGCCTCTTTCTTTCTCCTCCATACGATGGGCGTAGTGAACACCTGACGTGCAGAATTATCACCAGCCAATCAGGTTGCATCATGGTAACACCCACGCGAAAGCACTTATGTTTAAAGGCACTTCTTGGTAAACACTTGTGATCATTTAGGACGGAGCCGAGGCATTTCATTGTTTATATCGTGATGTCATACGGTGAACGGTGAGTCGTGTGAATCAATTCAACGAGTCGATTAGATTCATACGGCGGTATGAGCATCCAGAACAGACCTACATAGCGTGTACATTCAAAGTTCTGCGCGGACGCTTTCACCTCGAGAGTTTCCCGGGGGCCGTGATCAAAGCCTCGGCAGGAGAGTCTAATCCTAATCTTAATCTCCAAGAGTCACATCAGATTAACTGCAAGAGCCACGAATAAGATCAGGCCTTAACGGACTAAACGAAGCAACTCCGCGTTCCTGACTCTCAAAGCACAGCAGTACAGTGAGTATGCCTGACTTCCTGTAATAAGTGACGATGGGCGTGGCCCACCCGCACCTCATGAGGGCTAATTACAGCGATAACGTTGACGAAGATAACTTAAGACCGATTAAGACTGTTAACGAAGCTTATAGTGAGACCTGTGTGTGCCATTTATAAATATTGAAAGAAGTCCCGCCCCCAGGAAGGTTTGACGTTTGTAAGATTTAAACGTCTGAATTTTATAAATGCATCCGTTCAAAGCCACGCCCCCACCCCCATACCCCCCCCCCCTTTAGGCTGGTGCACGATGAGGAAAATATAAATACTCAGGTATTTAATGCTTTCGGTTTCTTGGGAGGACGGTCGCGTCAGAAGATGGGCAGCTTCATGGAGGTCAAAGTGCAGGAGTTGATGTCCTCTGTGTGGGCGGCCCGGTGCAGCGACGGCTCCGAGGCGCTGTGGTTGATCTTGGGCAGTGAGTGCTGCAGGAGCTCGATGGAGGACAGGATCTGTACCAGAAAGACAGGATCAGAGTGAACCTGCAGCCAAGAGGCACTAAATGGACTCAAGTATTAGGACATATATTTATGGGCGCTGTAGCTCAGTTGTTAGGGTGTTGGGCTGTCAATCTGAAGGTTGGGGGTTCAAATCCCAGCTCCACTGAAGTTACCAGTGTGGGTCCTTGAGCAAGACCCTTAACCCTCATTGCTCCAGGGATGTTGTGATGAACCCTGTGCTCACCTCGTAAGTCACTTTGGATAAAAGCGTCCAAAAAATTTACCAAATGTAAATGCAAATATATGCATTAGACCTACAGCGGCTTATACGACATCCCATTATAGGTGATCCATCCTTTAAATTGTATTAAAACGACATTTCCACGATTTTTGGGGTGACCTTACAATCATACGGTTTTGTTCTTTTTTTAAAAAAATAAGTAGTGCAGGTCATACTAAAGACCCCAGGCTCCAACATTTGCACGCGTGTATTTGTGTGTGTGTGTGTTCTTCTCCGGAGAACTTAGACAGCTTTATATTGATAATTTAATTCATATAAATTAAATAAATATTTTTAAAAAATGTGCTCAGCACTACAGGTTAACCCCATCTTCATACCTGGGGGAACAGAGGCCGTTCCTCTTTGGACCTCTTGATACAGTCAGCGACCAGGCGCTTCATGGCTTTGGGGCAACTCTTGTACAGCTTGGTGAGATCGGGTGAAAGGTAACCTCGACCGACCATGAAGATGATCTGCAAGAAAAAAAAACCCCAAAAAAATTATATATATATATATATATATATGTATTTTTAAACACACATTATATAGATAGATAGATATTTGTTATATATGAATGCTGGATTTTTTGAGACCCACCTGATCTCGGTTGGCTATATGTGAGTAGGGAAGCTCCCCGGTCATCACTTCGTACAGTACTATGCCGAAGGAATAGACGTCGGACTGAAAACTGTATGGATTATTGTCCTGCAGTCGGATTACCTCGGGAGCCTGAAGGGAACACCCAACCATATATATATAGGATTAAGAGACATTTAATGGATGGAATCAAGAGTAGCTTTCCTGGTTGGCGGAAATACCAGACTCCTCCCATAAGCAGAGTCAGGCGCCACCTACATGTAGGTCATTAGATGTTCAAATGAAATACAAAACACACCATCCATAATACGGAGCCTGAGGGATGCTCCACCTGATGAGAGCCACTCCACCGGGCCTTTACGGTGGCTAAACCAAAATCTCCGATCTTCACCGTCAAGCCCTCATGCAAGAAGATGTCTGCGTTAGAATTAAGGTGTGACAAGAAACGTGATTTAAATGTTGATCTAACAATCGCTATAATCATGTACACACACGTTATCCTGTGCAAGTTATTTTAAAACTGAAATTAACACAATCATGTCTGTATTTAGATTACCACTCCCTTAAAAAAGGACACAAAAAGACCCGTCAGGTGCCAACAATCATGCAATGGATAAAATAAGTCACATTTTTCCACCTGTTTTGATCATGGGGCTAAACATTCTCGATTTCTGTTACATTACATGACCTAACATTAAAAAAGCGTTTAAACCTAAAGCCATGAAGGATACTGTTTGACTTCATGTCTCTGTGGATGATATTCTTCGCATGCAGGTAGCTGAAAAAAAATTAAATAAATGAACAAATAAATAAAAAAGACAAGATCAACGTCATTTAATAATTATAAAGCAGGTAGTTCTGGTCCTTAACTCTGATTGGCTGAGCCAATGGCAATCAATGTCAATAACACACACATCTGAGTGCGACACACTCGTATCAATGCGTGATATACATTTATTTTCTTAAAGTTTTTCAATAAACTGCATTCTGTAATGTGGCCACTAGATGAGAGCATTTGATAGTCCTGTTACTCAGCGATCAGCGTTCACTTTAAAAACCGGACTAGATTACATTGCGGAAGAGCAGATTATTAACAATTTTTTTTTAAATAAACGAATCACACCTTTTTTTTTTTTTCTATTACAGTGTGTTTGTCAGTGTTTTATAACAGCAAGATGACACTCGAGGTTGTGTATTATTGTAAATAAATCATGGGAAAGAGGTGGAACTGTACTCCACTATGTGTCGGACCCAACAATACCGCTTTCTGGTGATTTTTTCAGAATAATGTCACGCCCTCTCGTAACGTATTGGTTTAATATGAACTTTAGCTTAAATTAATAATTTTCTATCAAATAAAATAAAGCCCATTTTAGATACGTTATATACACGGGCTACACCCAAAATTGCATAGATCTAAGCAGCAGCACTCACTCCATGCCCTGAGCGGTCTGCCTGGAGATCTCGATTAGCTGGAACATCTGTAAGTTGGTCTCCAGCACGTGGATGTGTTTATAGAGACTGCTGCCCTCGCACCACTGCGTCACAATGGCCAGGTTATCTTTTGTCATGTAGCCCATGAACAACAGGATGTTGACGTGCCGGGTTTTCCTGCGGAGACGGAACACAGCAGCGGCAGGGTATATAAAACATGTAAGAATGGAAGGGGGGGGGGGGGGCCACTAAAGATACGCAGAACAACAGATGGACTGCAGTGTTTTTCACTCGGTGAAGAGCCAGGGGTATCCATCAAAAACAGGTCTCACCGAAGGACTGCCACTTCGTTACGGAACGCCTGCAGCTGCTCGGGCGTGGGATCAGTCACTTTTAAGATCTTCACGGCGACGTCACCTGGGTGAAAAATCAGAGGATCGGGGGGGGCTCATTTTAAATTTATTTCTCATTTGTGCTACATGTTGGGAATGTGCACATAAAAATTCTTAGGGTGAGACATTCGGATTTACACTCTACATAGAAGATAAAAAGAAATACACAATATTTACATATGTATGCGCTAATTTAAAGAAAATATATATATATATATATATATATATATATATATATATATATATATATATATATATGGCACAGTGGCTTAGTGGTTAGCACTTTCGCCTCTCAGCGGTAGGGATTCCCGGTTCGAATCCCAAACTGAGTGGAGTTTCCATGTTCTCCCCATGTCCTCCTCTGGGTTCTCCGGTTTCCTCCCACAGTCCAAAAACATGGATCAAGTCAATTGAGTTCTCCAAATTGCCTCATATAGAGTGTGTATGTCTCTGTGTGGGGGGGGGGGGGGGGGGGGGGGGGGGGGGGGGGGGGGGGGGGGGGGGGGGGGGGGGGGGGGGGGGGGGGGGGGGGGGGGGGGGGGGGGGGGGGGGGGGGGCCCTGGATGGGCATAGGGAACCTCCCCACGACCCTAATATAGGATAAAGCAGGAGATAATGGATGGATGTATATATATAGGCGGCACGGTGGCTTAGTGGTTAGCACGTTCGCCTCTCAGCGCTAGGGATTCCCGGTTCGAATCCCCATCTGGGTGGAGTTTCCATGTTCTCCCCGTGTCTGCGTGGGTTTCCTCCGGGTTCTCCGGTTTCCTCCCACAGTCCAAAAACATGGATCAAGTTAATTGAATTCTCAAAAAAAATGCCCCCTATAGAGTGTGTCTGTGTGAGTGAGTGTGTGCCCAGCGATGGATTGGCGCCCTGTCCTGGGTCTATCTGCCCAGCGCCCGAGACGTTCTCCCCTGGATGGGCATGGGGAACCCCACCGCGACCCTAATAGAGGATAAGCGGGAGATAATGAATGAATGAATGTATATATATATATAAATTAAAGTGACATAGTAAAAAGTGACACAGTAAAAAGCAGGAGTTTGGGAGTTTTTAACTGT
The DNA here is from genome assembly GCA_019802435.1 of Corydoras maculifer. NCBI lineage: Eukaryota > Metazoa > Chordata > Actinopteri > Siluriformes > Callichthyidae > Corydoras > Corydoras maculifer. The sequence continues at coordinate 103,734 of JAFMOD010001382.1, read as the reverse complement.
TCAATTTGTTTAGTAGCCTGATGGCTTGCGGGTAAAAACTGTTTATAACCCGGGTTGTTTTGGCCGGGAAGCTGCGGAACCCTCTGCCTGATGGCAGTAAGGTGAACAGTCCATGTGCTGGATGACTGCTGTCCAGCTTTATTCTCCAAATCTTTCTGCGGGTCTGATAGATGTCCACAAGAGCAGGGAGTTATTATGGGAATATTATGGTTTATTCACAATTACATGAGGCTCCGGCTATGGGATGGGGTGAAGGAAGGCGTCCGGCCACGAGAACTTACCGTGCCACTTCCCTTTGTACACGGTTCCGAAGGAGCCGGAGCCGATCCTGGACTGCAGCATGACCTCGCTGGCTTCGATCTCCCAGTAATAGCTCGAGTCTCGCTTGTCTCTCGGCCTCTGAGAGGACAGGAACATCAGTTCAGTTCGGCGTCATTGTGCTTATTATGTCTGTATGGACTTTTTCGAAGGGAAGCGAGGCGCTTACGATTTTGTTTTTCTCCTGAGCGTTGAAGGAGGAGGCCCTCTCTTTCTGAGCTGGGGGTGGAGTTTTGGACTGGTTCCAGCCAGTCGGGCTCTGGCTTGGAGAGCTACCTGCTGGTAATGGAGGGGGGGGGGATTTTTAGTCAAATGATAATCAGATATAGAAGTATTTAGGATTATTTAATCTCGTACCTGACCCATGGCGCATGGCGTCCTGTAGAGGAGGAAGAAAGAAAAATTGAGTACACTGAAGTTTCAGGATGAGAACCTTTGGTTAGTACAAAGCATGCGGTTAGTTTTCTCAGCGTTGTTCCACCAACGAGGTCTGAGGAAAATACATACATCAAAATGTCGTTGATATACGTAATGGATCTTAATGGAAGCACAAAATGGACAGACGTATGAGGACGACGAAAGACATGTTTGCTCATGATGTGTAAAGGAACATAAATATCATCGTTGGGTTAACAAGTGGATTACATTTCTCAGCCCTATAATAGAATTTTAGTGTGTTTGACGTATTTTTTTTAAATTAATCACTTAAAAATGATCACATGTGGATCACAAATGATGTGTGTAACCATTTCCTAAACGATTCCTTTTTTAATTAATCGTTTGTTATTCATATGTAATCCTTACTGAATGATTCGTTTTTAATGGTTCATTGGTAAATCATCCGTGATTGTTGCTAAACAATTTCTTTTTTAAGAAATCAATCATCCCTACATAATTAATTTTTTATAATTCACGTGATTGTTCCTAACCGACTCCCTTTTTTGAAAAATCATTTTAAGTTTATGCATAATCTTCCCTAAACAATACATTTTTAATGCTGTATTGGTGAATCACGCCTGACTGTTCCTAAACGATTCTCTTTTGTGTTGAAGCCTAAACGATTCCTATTTAATGATTCATTTGTGATTCACGTGTGACCGTTCCTTAACGGTTGCTTTTTAAAAAATTTTTTTTTTAATGAATCACATAGGTATTCATAAAGGAATCATTGAGGTATGATCACACATGAATCACTTAAATGATTACCACACGGCTCATTTATAACTCATAAAAAAAACAATTAGTGAAAAAAAAATGACACAATCACAAATAAATGATTGAGGGGGGAAATGTTACTTGAGGGAAAAATTTTCGGCAGCTCGAAACAAATAATATTGCAAGTGCAAATACTGTCACTGATTCATGTCATCGCTCAAAAATACACCACCTAAACCTACCAGAGCGACGGGACAAACGTTTTACGGCTTGTTGGTGGAACAGGGGTCGAAGCACCGGTTTGTGACCAAGCTTAGAACCTTGCAAGGTGAACGATACCTACTCGTCGTTTCAGACAAAATCGCCGGCACCAGGAACTGGGGGAGGAATTCAGGCGGTCGAGCTACTCCGGCAGGACGCCGTGACAACACAGGGCAGAGAGAGAGAGAGAGAGAGAGAGAAAGAGAGAGAGAGAGAAAAAGAGAGAGAGAAAAAAAGGGGGAAATGAAAGAGGGTGAAAAGAGAAGTGAACGGGCCACTGACTGGTGTCCAAACCCAACGTGCTGAAACAGCGATCAGCAGCGGACATTACGACACCATCTGGCAATCAGCAGACATACAAACACTGAGAGAGGATGAAATGTACAGTAGCAGTGCAAGAGGAGTACGAAAGGGAGAGTGGAAGAGAAAGTACAGGATCCCAAGGAGCTGGCCTTTGGCGATTCGCCGGTCGGTACCGAGTAGGGGTGCTGAAAAAAAATCGATTCTTCAAAGAATCGCGATTTGTAGTCCTGGCGATTCTGAATCGATTCAAATTGCCCAAGAATTTTTTGCCACCCCCTCCCGAGCGTACTGCATCTTGCATTACGTATCCGCTCGGCTACCGTACAACAAGCAGCTCCATGTAGGGAAGCATGGAGAAGGGGGAGAGCGGGATTCGACCCCTTGGTCGTCGTTAAAAGCCGGTGTTTGGCTTTTAAGGCCAGGAAGAGAGAGAGAGAGAGAGCTCGACATGAGAGGAACTGTTTACAACGAGTGTAAAATGAAATCAAGGTACTTTGAAAAAACGACAAATGCGCGAACCAGTTTGGTGCGACATCACCCTGAGCTAAAAGAAGTTGAAAAATATATTTCATATTCAAGGTAAAGTTTTTAAAATGTAGTGAATTTTGGTGCATTATAGTTAAAAAGACTGAAGCGTGGATTTTATTTTTAAGATTGGCAGAATCTAAATGCACTATGACGGTAAAGTCTGTATTTTAGTTTCGATTAAAGGTGAATGCACCATGGTAAACTTTGGTATTAATATATTTTGAATTGATTGTTCATTGATGGTTGTTTTTTTTTTTTTTTGTAAGAAAAAGCTGGGCACCTCATACTGCTCATTTTAATTTAGCGCGATCCTATTTTTTGTATAAATATAAAATGATGCAAAAAGATTTGATACAGAACGGAATCTGAAAGTATTGTTTTAAATAAATGTTCTATTTGTTCACATCGTCGTTTCATATCGTCAATCACATAAACAAAATTTAAAGAGCATTTAAACTGAAAAAAAAAAATAAAAAAATCGATTCTGAATCGAATCGTGACCTCAAAAATCGGAATCGTATCGCCAGACCCTGAGTAAGTCGCACCCCTAGTACCGAGTAGGTGTAGGTCAGGGTTAAAAGATTCCCGATTTTACCTCGATGAGGCTGCTGTCGACGGGAAGCGCCGTGCTGACCATGTGCACATTGGGAGTAGAGGTGGACCGCTGCCTCTGAGAGAGGGAGCCGGCTGAAGGTGGATACACCGCACCGTCGTTGAAGGAGTGGGAGGTGGAGAATCTGTGCATGGTGCTGCTGCAGAGACATTAGAGGGGGAACAGAGGCTGAATTATTTATTTACTCAAAGATTCGATCAAAGAAAACCTTCTGCACATTGAGTTGGAACTTCAACTGGGTAACGAAATCCCTCTCCACCTGAAGGGAGCGATGGGGGGGGGGTCCTGCTCATTTGCACAGCCATACATATATATTTTTTTGGGCTAACCGAACATCCAGCAGGACCAAATATGGGCGTAAGGAAGACAACAGAGTGACACATGACTACAGAGGGGGGTTGTTATGAAGTGTAATCAAGCAGATGGGTGGAGGTGTTTACCTGCTGGGCATCCTGTTCATCGATTCCCTCATTCTTCTGTTTGGAGGGGGTAGTGTTCCGCCTTCACCAGGGGTTGGAAATAAGCTGTGGGAACACAGAGCCATGAGGACCATGAGTATTTGGAAGTGCTGCCATTCATTAATATTCATGCTTAATTTAAATGTCATCATCCATTCAGCCCCTTCATGCGCTCGTTAAGCTCACTTAAGAACCACGGAGGGTTAAGGTTGCCATCAGTGTGGGTGGAGGCTTACAGGAGCTGGCGGATGTTGCTCCAGTCCACGCACATGGTGGGAACCTTGGTGCTACAGTGCTCGTGGAACTTGTAGCCGCACGTCTGGCAGCGGAAGCCGTTCAAAAGGAACTTTTGGCACATGTCGCAGTAGGCCAGCTTCAGGAAGGTTTTTCGAGCCTGAGGACGGACGGACGGGGGGTGGGGGGGGGGACAGGACACCCACTTTAGAACGATGCCACGTCAGATCGCGAGGTGCGACATACAGAGTGGCGTTGAGTCGATTGTGTTGGCACTCACGAAATTGTGCGTGGTCAGAGGGACGTGGTCGAGAACTTCCACCAGGAGTTCCTCTCCGATCAGCAAGGTGGAGTCAGTGTTCCAATCCATACGAGACTTCTTACTGAGAATTATATTTAAGAGATGAGGAATAAAACAATAATTAATTAAAAAAAAAAATCAAGAGCTTGGTCATGAATAGATTATAATTCAGCTGATTTAAATTAAGATGCGTATACGCAACGCAGAGACGTGCAGGCACAACGCAGAGAGGCACGAGGACCCCCCCCCCCCCCAGGGACACACACCAGCACCCCCCCCAGGGACGCACACGAGGAGCCCCCCCTTGGGGACCCGCACGAGGACCCCCTCCCCCGAGGACACGCACGAGGACCCCCCAGGGATGCGCACCAGGACCCCCTAGGGACACGCACCAGGACCCCTCCAGGGACGCATCCTCGTGCACGAGGACCCCCCAAGGACGCGCACGAGGAACCCAGGGACGTGCACCAGGACACCAGGGAGGAACCCAGAGTGGCACACATGTAATGGAGAGACGTGCACGCACAACCCTGAGTGATACAACGCAGAGACACACACATAAATTGTAGAGCTGTGCACATTTAACTCAGAAATGCATATCTTTTAAATTAAAGGCGTCTCTGGTTTGCACCTGTGCGACCTGCAGACGCAACCCGGGGTGCAACACATACTGCATGTTCTGATATGACTTGGAGCTTCAGCAAAGGACACTTGCAGGCAGTAATCAGATCAGCATCAACATCTCGGTGGTTTACGAAGAAGGAAGCAAAAAAACAAGCTCGATGTACACGAAACTTCTGCAGCTGAAGCACGATGTTCGACATCGGCTGCAGTTAGGCGTACTGACCTCCTGTGGCCCGCGTGGAGTTTATAGACGGCACAGCACTCGGGCTGAAGCCCTCGGACTTTCAGCGCTTTGATGAGGCAGCTGTGGAGGGTCATCTTCGGGCGGACGTTCACCTGAGCAGAAGAAGAAGAAGAAGAAAAAAAAAAAAAAAAAACAATTTTAGCGTCATTATGGGATTAAAGGGACTCCAAAGACATGGGGTGAGAAGTATGGCCTGGCTCTCAGATTAAATAATGGAAAGTTAATGGCATAAGGAGATATAAAACTAAAATCGGAGGAGGTGAAAGTGATCAGGTGATGCGCGATGGCTGTGCGCGTTATCATCAGCCTCAGCAGCAACATTCTGCACCATTCAGCGTTTCCTCTTAAAGATTATGTAATGGATAATGTACAAGCAGGTCATCATTGCAAAACCACCTCAAATGGCATGATGCAACGGCCCAGAGCAACCCAAATCATCCGGAAGAGGTTCGGCTCTCCCAACTGACCAACCCGCGGCATAGACTGAATCAACAAAAAATATTGGGACACCCCAGTCCACATTAATCTCCTCACAGCAGCTTCCATTTTCCCGCGATGAAAGGTGTCTGGTTCTCAATCACAATTCTAATTCATCCCAAAGGTGTTTGATGGTTTTGAGAGCAGTGCTTTGTGCAGGTCAGACAAGTTACTCAACATACAACGTACCCAGCCGTGCCTTCATGTATGGGACATGGGCCTTCCCTAAACTGGTTCCACAAAACAAGAAAGCACCTGAATTCGATGATCAAGAGCCATGTCCCTGTACTTCTGTCCATAAAGTGTATTATACTACTAACGACACATCTTTCATTCATTCATCCATTATCTTCCGCTTTATCCTATATTAGGGTCGTGAGGGGGGGGGGGTTCCCCATGCCCATCCAGGGGAGAACGTTTCAGGCGCTGGGCAGATACACTCAGGACAGGACGCCAATCTATCGCTGGGCACACACTCACTCACACATACACACTCTATATGGGGCAAGTTGGAGAATTTAATTGACTTGATCCATGTTTTTGGACCGTGGGAGGAAACCGGAGAACCCGGAGGAAACCCACGCGGACACGGGGAGAACATGGAAACTCCACCCAGATAGGAATTCGAACCCCAGCGCCGAGGGGCAAATGTGCTAACCACTAGGACACCGTGCTGTCACATCTTATTACATTTAAATATATGTGTGTTTATTATTCAATTGATAAAAGGATTATTTAAAGGATTTTAAGTCAGCCCATAAGAGTTGGACATTGCATTGACCAATGAGCACCTTCACCACTTGCATACCAGATTTAAAAAAAAAAAAATCCTACGTAACACCGGTGCTAAAAGTGGTGTGGCCGCGACTTACGACGGTGCGCTGCTGGTTGGGCAGGTACACCCGGATGGTGCTGATGGTCTTGGCGTCCGGCATCTTGGATTCGTCCGTCGAGTTGCGGTGCTGGTACGGGAATTCCTGCACGGCGGTGGGGGAGATGCAGGGACTCTCCAACACGGACTCCTTCATTCCCAGGCCATTGCTTATGCTCCTCCACGCTCCCTGGAGGTGCTCCATCGGGAAACGTATGCAGGTCTGTAATAAAAAAAATTCGCATTTGCAAAACGACTCAGTCAGGGCATGTGGTGCTCAAATGCACTGCATCAAATGCACTGCGTGTTGATCGTGTTCCGACGGGTCACGCAGACACGACAAAAACACCATAGAAAAAGATTAAAGGACTTGCAGGTTTGTAGGACAAACAAATTAGGATATTACTACGAAAAGCCCCGCAGAGGACGAGCATGCAAATGAGGAACTAGAAGCAAAAGTGAGAATTTGCAGACGGTGAAAAGTCAATCCAGTGTTTGCTTCGATAATAAAGCTCTCTGTATGACGGTCCTCTGACAGAGAATCATAACAGAATGTTAGAATCAGATGTACAACCCTTACAAGTACGGGAACTAGTTATAAAGTTAAGGATTCGGCTCTGTGTGGGCCTGTCAAGTTCTTTATACTGAAACAGAAAAAGGCCTTTCCCCAAAAACATTCATAAACATTCGAAAGCATGCAAATGCCCTCAAACTTGGCATGACTAGGTGTTTGATTTTTTTTTTTTACATCAATGTATGGATGATACATACAAATTTAATAATTCCAAGATGTGTGTCCAAATACTTTTGACCATGATGTACGTGAATTATGTCTTTTTTGTGTGTGTCGAACGAAAAGTACAAATGTTTGCGGCAAATTGAAATAAAATGTTATATTACTTTAACAAATGTTCTACGTTTAATAGCTGCCACTTTTGAATGGCAAATTATTAAAACAACTTATAACAATAAATGTATAAGTTAGGACATTATTTAGTTAGGATTTTGCTCAGTTTAAAGCTCGTAAGATTTTTTTTTTATTTTTATTACTTTTCTCTCTTAAACTCCACTGTTTACACCATAGGTGTCAAACTTGAGGCCCGCGGGCCATATCCGGCCCACCAAATGATTTCACATTTATTATTATTGTTATTTATAATCCAGCGATATGTTTTTTTTTTTTTTTGGACTATGGTCATATTTTAAATTTGTATAAGGAACATTTTTATGGAGAGCAAAAATATTTAAAAGTTAAAGTTTACTTTTCTAAAACGGCCCCATAGCAAAGAAAACGGAACATTTTGATTTGTGAAAAAGCATCAATCTAATTTCTTTTTTTTTTTTTTCAAGTTTTTTTTGCAGTTTTTTTTATTTTACGTTAAATAAAGTTTCAGTTTATTCATTGTAATATGATCTTGTCTGAATTTGTGTTCTCGAAACATTTGCTTTTAGTGGGTTTCACTAAATATTGATGCTGTTTGGCCCGTTTCGTATTTTTTTGTGTGGAAGGTAAAGAACAAATGTTTGCAGCCAATAGAATAATTTTAAGTTTATTGCTTAAACAAACGTTCAACATTTCACAGCTGCCATTTTTAATTGAAATGTTATTACAAAAACAAGCCATCATTTTATAATTAACATGTTTTAGTGTTATGATATTGTTAATGTATTTACTTTTGCTCAGTTTAAAGCCCGTAACGTCTCTTTCTCAAACCCCACTGTTTTTCCTGTAACAGCCGTCCAGGCTAAGCTAACTTAAACCTAACTTACATAAGTCTAAACTTCAGAAACAGAGCTGGATCACGTGTTCGGCGATCGGGGAAAGCCTTTGATTTTTGAACTCGAACGCCGTTCGTTAAAGCAAAGCGATACAGGGAGTGAGCTCCGACGCTAAAGCTAACGCCAAAACTCTAGGTTACCTTTAATTGCGTAAAACAAACAAACAAACAAACAAAAAAACCTACAGACGCGTTTTTTGTTTATAACACGAAAACTCAAACGCTCGGAAAGACCGACCGGAAAGCGACACGGGTCGCGACGCGAAGAGAAACCGCGCTGAAGCAGAAAGAACGACGACGACGACGAAGACAAACTCACCAGAGAAAGTTTAAAAACTTCAAATCCGCCATAACTTCACTCGGCTCCCGGTGACGTCACCAGGCCTGTGGCTTCAAATCGGGGGGAGGGCTCGGCGCCGCGAAGGTGGAGGCTCAAGAGCGCATGCGCGGCGTTATTCGCTCGCTACCCGATCGACGCAGATCGGATAGAGTGGAAATCGCTCAGGGATGACAAACAAAATAAACCTTTAAATAACTTTAAATACTTTGATCTCTATAAATATATATATATATATATATAGGCGGCACGGTGGCTTAGTGGTTTAGCACGTTCTCCTCTCAGCTCTAGGGATTCCCGGTTCGAATCCCCATCTGGGTGGAGTTTCCATGTTCTCTCCGTGTCCGTGTGGGGTTCCTCCTGGTTTTTCGGTTTCCTCTCACAGTCCAAAAACATGGATCAAGGTCAATTGAATTCTCCAAATTGCCCCATATAGAGTGTGTGTGTGTGTGTGTGTGTGAGTGAGTGTGTGCTCAGTGATAGATTGGCGCCCTGTCCTGGGTGTATCTGCCCAGCGCCCGAAACGTTCTCACCTGGATGGGCATGGGGAACCCCCTCTCCCGCAACCCAGTAGAGGATAAAGCGGAAGATAATGAACGAACGAATGAATGAAATGAATAAATTAGTTAAAAATACCAAAAATTTGGCAAAGGCAATTCATTATAATGGGACCACATTGTGGCTCAATGGTTAGCACGTGCACCTCTCAGCACTGGGGATGCAGGTTCGATCGAGTTTTCAATTGTGCAATATCAGTCTGCCTTACCTGCAATATATGACGTTTCGGGCGCTGGGCAGATAGACCCAGGACAGGGCGCCAATCTATCGCTGTGCACACACTCACTCACACAGACACACTCTATATGGGGCAATTTGGAGAATTCCCTTAACTTGATCCATGTTTTTGGACTGTGGGAGGAAACCAGAGAACCCGGAAGCCCACGCAGACACGGGGAGATCATGGAAACTTCACCCAGATGGGGATTCGAACCGGGAAATATATATACATATATATATATAATTATTTTTTGCATTATTTTCCTTTTTTTTTGTTTGATATTAATACGCTTATTGTTAATTCTTTACGTCACGTCTGTATACATAACACGACGAATGGATCGTCTGCAAAAAATTTTTTTTTTGCAAATTTCAGTTTTATCGCCCCGGGGATTTAATAAAGATCAAAAAAGATTTGCAAATAGATGAAATTAAATAAAGATTAAATAAAGGATTCCGGTTCAGCGCATGCGCGGAGCCGCGCGAGAGGCGACACACCTGTCACTGCCTGAGACCGAGACTGCGGGCCGCGATGCGCATGCGCAGTGGATGCCCAGCACCACCACCACCACCACCAGCGGCAGCAGCGGCGGCGCGGCGCTCCGGTGATGATGTCCTCCTCCTCCGCCGCCGAAGCTTCGGCGGGCTACAGCGCCGGCACCGCGGCGGACAAGGACGCGGGGCAGGGGACGGCGCTGGGCAGCGCTTATTCCCCGGTGGACTACATGAGCATCACCAGCTTCCCGCGGCTGCCCGAGGACGACGCGTTAACCGGAGAAAGCGGCCTAAGGTCCCGCAGGGACGACGACAACTTCCTGAGCGAGCAGGACACAGGTGAGCCGTTCACCTGTCCGACCTGTCCGAGGCGTCTCATTCCGATCGAACGCAGGTTTATCTGCCGAGGCAGGCGCTGTGTTTACGGCTGTACGCGGCGGGACTAGTTTAACCGGATCACCCAGAGAAATGTGGACTTTATAAGACGTCTAATCGTCCTCAATGGACACCTCTTAAAAAAAAAAAACACAATGTTAATGTTTAATGTCAGTGTTAAAGCCGCAAGGTATGAAAAATATATATATATATTTTTTGCACTTCATAATAAAGACCGGCGGCACGGTGGCTTAGTGGTTTAGCATGTTCTCCTCTCAGCGCTAGGGAGTTCCCGTTCGAATCCCCATCCGGGTGGAGTTTCCATGTTCTCCCCGTGTCCGTGTGGGTTTCCTCCCACAGTCCAAAAACATGAGTCAAGTTAATTCAGTTCTCCAAAATCGCCCATATAGAGTGTGCTTGAGTGAGTGAGTGTGTGCCCAGCCATGGATTGGCATCCTGTCCTGGGTGTATCTGCCCAGCGCCCGAGACGTTCTCCCCTGGATGGGCATGGGGAACCCCACTGCAACCCTAATAGAGGATAAAGCGGAAGATAATGAATGAATGAATAACAAAGACCATCAATCGGACCATAGAGTTCATTTATTCAGATTCAGTTCTCTGCAGACATCCATCCATTATCATCCATTTAGGCGGCACGGTGGCTTAGGTGGCGCTAGGGATTCCCCGTTCGAATCCCAATCCGGGTGGCGTTTCCATTGTCTCCCGTGTCCGCGTGGGTTTTCTCCGGGTTCTCCTGGTTTCCTCCCACAGTCCAAAAAAATGGATCAAGGTCAATGAAGTTCTCCAAATTGCCCCATATAGAGTGTATCTGTGTGAGTGTGTATGTATCCAGTGATAGATTGGCGCCCTGTCCTGGATGTGTCTGCCCAGCGCCCGAAACATTCTCCCCTGGATGGGCATGGGGAACCCCCCCACGACCCTAATAGAGGATAAATGTAGAAGTAGGAGATAATGGATGGAAGGATCTTCCACTTAATCCTCTACTGAGATCCGGGGTGGGTTTCCCATGCCCTTCCAGGGGAGAACGTTTTATGCGCTGGGCGCACACACACCCTGTATATGGGGCAATTTAAAGCATTCTATTTTTATTCAATTCAATTTGAATCCAAATTTTTGGACCGTGGGAAGAAATCAAGAGAACCCAGAGGAAAACCATGTGGACACGGAGAGAACATGGAAACTCTACCCAGGTTGGTATTTGAAGGTTCTCAGGCTCAACATTTTTAGGTCTAATAAATGTATTTGTTGACGGCTTAGTGGTCAGCACGTTCTCCTCTCTGCAATGGGGATCCAATATGTTCTCCCTGTGGGTTCTCCGGTTTCCACCCACTGTCCAAAAAAATGGATTCAAGGTAAATTGGCTGCTCTAAATTGCCCCTATATGGTGTGCGTGAGTTAAATTTAAACATAATCATTATAACGTACAATTAAACGTATGGATGGGCTTTGTCCAGACCCGGACTCGTTCCTGAAGTCTGCGCGGCTGCAGCGCCTGGCGTCGTCCGCCTCCGAGCTCGGCAGCAACGACTCCTCCTCTATTAGAGAGACAACGAAAGACCCGCTGGCTCAGGATTGCGCATGCACACGAGACGGTCTCACCGTCATCATTACGGCCTGTCTGACCTTCGCCACGGGAGTGACCATTGCCCTCATCGTGCAGATCTACCTTGGAGAACCTCAGGTGAGCGAAACTCCCAATCTGGCCTCCTGTCTGTGAGACCCATAGGGTTCGATGATTACGAAAATCTGGACAGAAGGATCGATCTAAAGGCTGGGAATTCAAACCCCAGGTCCACTAAAGCTGCCAATGTGGACATTACACAGTGTAATGCAGTCTAACACCCTGCTGGGGACAAAGTGTCTAACAGCCCCGCAGTTGAAGTGGTTGAAGCACCAGATTAATGAAGCTCAGAGTGAAGGAGCAGCACGTCTCCACCCAGCTCTCAGAAGATTAAGAAACCATTTTTTTTAAATGGCTGTGGCTTAGTGGTTAGTGCGTTCTAGTCTCTGCGCTGGGGATCCAGTATCAAATTCACATCTGGCTGGAGTTTGCATGTTCTCCCCATGTCCGCGTGGGTTTCCTCCGGGTTCTCCAGTTTCCTCCCGTAGTCCAAAAACATGGATTCAAGGTAAATTAAATGCTCTAAAGTGCCCCCTGTGGTGTGCTTCCGTGTGAGTGCATCCTGTCTTGGGTGGTATCTGCCCAGTGCCCGAAACGTTCACCCCTGGATGGGCATGGGGAACCCCCCCCCCCTCGTTTTCATGCTGTTAACTAATACATGCATGTGTTGTTTGACCAGGTCTTCAATCAGGGCGCCGTGGTGACGGATGTGGCTCGCTGCACCTCTCTGGGCTTTAGTGTTCTGGAGCAGCAGGGTTCCAGCGTGGATGCAGCCATTGCAGCTGCCCTCTGCCTGGGCATCATCCACCCACACACCTCTGGCCTGGGAGGGTAGGTGGAAACGCTGTTATTAAATCCTGCGGCGTGAAACAGATGGTGCTTTATTCACTCGTATCCGGTGGATCTTTCTCTCGAGCGTGTGATAACTGCGCAGCGGGCTGTTTGGATAGCGATGTGTTCCTGATCATGATGGAGTCCTCTTAAGCAGTTCTATAGAGTCTGTTTTCACGGTGATTAATAAGGGACAGCAGCGCAGCTGAAGCTTTTAGGAGCACTAAAGCCGTTATGGAGACCGGCTGCTGATCATACAGATAGACTTTGTAGTTCTTTAATTACATCCTGTAGTCCGCCTCTGCATACTCTGTAAGCAGGTACTCTTCAGATAAGGGGCGTCAACCCCATTCGCACCGTGGGCCAAATCTGAAAGCCCTCTTTAGGTCGCGGGCTAAACAGGATTAAACATTTATTAAACACACCAAAAGTAAATGTTTTCTGAACATCAATAGGAATAAAAACAGACAGACTTAGACTTACCTTTATTGTCATTCAGTTATACACTAGGTTTACGCAGAAAACGAGGTAGTGAAGTTTATAATGTGTAGAAACATGGGTATAAAGAATACAGGAAAAAAAGAATACATACATATATATATACAGCAGCATTAAAAAATGTAGATTATATAAATATATAAATTATAGCTATAAAATATATATAAAAGACCTAAGGCATTTGAATTGCACATAACTAAAAACAAAAAAAACTAGGTGATAAATAGTGCACAGATAGCATGTGGTTTGGAACTGAATATTATTCCACAATAAATAAACCTAAACTTTATATAACTTTAAATACTTTGCTCTCTATAAAATGATCTCTTGTCAAAATCTTTTTTTTCTTTAAATTATTAAAAGTTTATAAAACTCGCTGCAAAAAAACATGAAATATAATATAATATAAAAATTATTCTTTTCCACAAAAGGAAAAATAACAAATCAAAACATTCGATTAAAAAAAACATTTTTAAATGTAATTTTTAAAAATATCTTCAAATATTCCTTTAAAATCTGAAAAATCTGCTCTCCATAAAAATGTTCCTATGTCCATTTGGCCGGGTCAATAATAAAAATAATAACAGAGGAGTGTAAAATGATCTGGTGGGCCCGATAGAATTGTATCGTGGGCCGGATATGACCCGCGGGCCTTGAGGTTGAGTTTAGGTGGTGGGTAAATCTCAGCACTGCAGTAACATTGACATAGTGGTGTCCACTCACTGTACATACAATTAACACACACATTTACCTCATGGCTCCACCTTCCAGATGTAAAATTATAGTGGCCGGTCCAGCCAAACACCACCACCCCCACCATGGCAACCAATTAATTCTTCCATGCCAGGCTCAGTTCTGTTATACTGTTCATCCTCCCTTATGGACCTGCCTCCACTCCCTCAATTCCTTCTGTAATACTGAGTATGCCGTGGCCCCTGCACTGAGTAAGGTTTCTGCCTCCGCAGCGGTGGCGTGATGCTGATCCACAATATTCGGGAGAACGAGAGCCGCGTCATTGACTTCCGTGAGACGGTACCCGCCGGACTCCGGGAACAGATGATGCAGAAGCTGGATGTCAAGGTAACGGGAGGCTGCTGTTGTTGCGTTTCAAAATGGATGCGTGTATTTCCAGCGGCATGGCGGCTTAGTGGTTAGCCCTTTCTCGATCCAGGTTCGAATCCCAATCTGGGTGGAGTTTCCATGTTCTCCCGCTGGGTTTCCTCCAGTTTCCTTAAACAGTACAAAAAACATGGATTTAAGGTAAATTGAATGCTCAAAATTGCCCCATATAAAGTGTGTGTATGTGTCTGTATGAGTGAGTGTGTGCCCAGCGCCCTAAATGTTCTCCCCCTCACCTCGGCGAACCGACTAGAGGATTAAGCGGAAGATAATGAATGAATGAACTAGCTGGGAAAGGCTGAAAACTGTCCTCTCGTACTGAACAGTAAATACTATTATAAACATTTATTCATTCATTATCTTCCACTTTATCCTTTATTAGGCTCGCGGGGGGGTTCCCCATGCCCATCCAGCGGAGAACGTTTCGGGCGCTGGGCAGATACACCCAGGACAGGGCGCCAATCTATCACTGGGCACACACTCACTCACACAGACACTCTATATGGGGCAATTTGGAGAACTCAATTGACTTGATCCATGTTTTTGGACTGTGGGAGGAAACCGGAGAACCCGGAGGAAACCCATGCAGACACGGGGGTAACATGGAAACTCCACCCAGATGGGGATTCCAACTGGGAATCCCCAGCGCTGAGAGGAGAACATGCTAAACCACTGAGCCACCGTGCCGCCCCTAATATAATAAACAGATAATTTAATAGGAATAAAAATGTTTGTAATGTGTAGTTTTATTTTTCGTTCAGCCTGGACTGATGGTGGCTGTTCCGGGCATGCTCAATGGACTTCATCAGGCTCATCAGCTTTATGGACGGTAAGTCCTGCATCACCTCTGGACCAGACACCAGAGACACAAGGCAAAACTCTGCAAGCCCTCCCTGTACATTCATAGATATATTATAGATATAGATGTGGCTCCTCGCCCATTCCAAACCCAACGGAGGGTAAATTGTGGCCAGAAATTACGTAATATAACCGTTGATGCTCTTTAAAGGGCAGCGTGTTCAACACGAACAGATTTTTATAAAATTTTGTTACATACGTTTTTTTTTTTTAACAGAAAACACTGGAAAGATGTAATCACCATGGCTGCAGACATCGCCAGGAATGGCTTCAACGTTACGCACGACCTCGGTACGGCTGCACGCGCCGTGGCTTATTTTTACTTTTAAAATTTAAATGGTAACGGTACGTTTCTCGTCTCCGTAGCTGACGCCCTTTCCAAAGTGAACGAGGAGAATGTATCCAAGGCCTTTCGAGACCTCTTCCTTCCCGGCGGCCTGCCTCCACTTTCGGGTCTCTTCGTGACGCGTCAGGACCTGGCGGGCGCTTTGGACCGCGTGGCGGCCAACGGGATCTCGGAGTTTTACGATGGGAATCTGACGCAGGAAATGGCGTTGGCGGTAACAACCTCCTGCGGCATGGATTTGATTGTTGGGTCGTTGGGGGGGGACGGCTCATGACGGCCCTATTGGTGGACATGAAGCAAATGACCTCCACCCTATTTGAGATGAATTGGAATGCCGATGTATGTGCCAGATCAGCCCTAGGCGTAAACGTGTGTCAGACCATGTGATTAATTAAAGACCTAACCCATCTTCCCATCTTGCCCTATAAACACTGGGATAGGCCCCGGCAGCCTAAATAAATAAAGTTATTAAAATAGCTCCCGGGCGGCACGGTGGCTTAGTGGTTTAGCACGTTCTCCTCTCAGCACTAGGGATTCCCGGTTCAAATCCTTATCTGGGTGGAGTTTCCATGTTCTCCCCGTGTCTGCGTGGGTTTCCTCCGGGTTCTTCGGTTTCCTCCCACAGTCCAAAAACATGGATCAAGTTAATTGAGTTCTCAAAATTGCCCTGTTTAGAGTGTGTCTGTGTAAGTGAGTGTGTGCCCAGCGATGGATTGGCGCCCTGTCCTGGGTCTATCTGCCCAGCGCCCGAGATGTTCTCCCCTGGATGGGCATGGGGAACCCCACCGCGACCCTAATAGAGGATAAGCGGAAGATAATGAATGAATGAAAAAATAGCTCCCACTCGGATTCCTGGGTGGAATTAAAAAAAAAAAAAGGTCCCTGCTATGTGAAATTTGCATGTTCTCCCCAAGTCCATAAACATATTTTGTAGGCTAGTTAACGAGCGGAGGTGTGAATAACAAGCGGAGGTGTGTGTGTGTGTGTGTGTGTGATTTTAATGATGTTGAACCCGGATCTGTGCGCAGGTTCAGGCGAATGGAGGGGTTTTAACAGAGGACGATCTCCGGAACTACACTACGGTGCTACAGCAACCCCTACAGAGCTTTTACCAGGGCAAGTGTGTCCTCCGTACATCACGCCGTTGTTCTCATGATGTTCCGCACAGAGGCTGCACGTTAAGATGCGCGTATACTGTTTTCAGGACATTAAATCAAGCGCTTGAAATCTCTATTGATATTAACCCCATCACGGCCCTGTTTGGCATACTTCCGCACCCCCATGCTGCAAAGCAACGTGTGATCGCCTTTGGTACTCTGCTTGCTCTTTAATTGGAAATCTGTCTCCCCACCTACCCATAACCGGTGGCTCCAGGAGATTCTAGGCAATGTTAAACTTGAAAAGCTACAGTCATATAGGATGGGAACTCTGCAGAGATTTCAAAAAAACTTGGTTACCTGTTCTTAGGTACATTGAGGGATGTAACATTACTCCAGAATAAATCACACTCTAAATAACTTATTTTTTATTAAGGGCTTTTATTATCATTGTTATTTTTATTTATTTATTTTGTCTTTATTGCATTTCTTATCTTTATTCATTTATTTCCAATTTTATTTTTTATTTAGTTTTTTCCTTTAATATTTTATATTATTGTATCGATTTATTTAACGTCTTGTCCTAGGGGTTGATGTTTTTTGGGGGTTGGGGGTAGGGGTGGGCTTCCTCTGATAGTTTTTACTGTTAAGATTTTACTGTTCCTTCCTTTTCTTTCATATAATCCTTGTTCACACTAGATTTTTGTACATAAGCCCAAGATGGATGTACGTTGTTGAAAAGTGTAATAATAAAAAGAGATGTCAAAAAAAAAAAAAAAAAGATGCGTTTACACAAGTCGCTTGCTTATATATGCTTGTGTGCACAGGTTACCAGGTGATGGTGGCACCTCCACCTCACGCTGGCGCCGCTCTCCTCACGGCGCTCAACATCCTGGAGGGATACAACATCAGCAGCCAGTCTCAGAGGAGCAGCACCATACACAGGATCGCAGAGGTACTGCGAGCACATTCCGCCGAATCACCTGGTCCATAGTACGTACAGTGACAGTGAAGCTATGTTTGTATGTTTTTTTTCTTTTTCTTTTTAGACTTTAAAAATCGCCTTGTCCCAGGCCAGTGGGCTCGGAGACCCCATGTACGAGTCGTCGGTGTCCGATGTCCTAACAGAGATGCTGAGGTAGGACATCTTGCGACTACAAAACCTAAAACTGAAGCTCGAGTTCATGAAGGACTTTTTTCGGAATTAAGTCCGTGTTCCGGTATCTTAGTAAGAAGCAGGCGGCGGTGTTCCGGCAGATGATCAATGACTCCTACGCCTCGGCGCCCGGTCACTATACCTCCGGTTATGCTCTGGAGGAGGGGACGGGGGTCAGCCAGGTCATGGTGATGGGACCTGATAACTACATCGTGTCCGTTATGAGGTACACGCCGTATCAAATCACATTTTTGAGGTTGGAGAGGAGGTTTACTTCATTTATTTTATTTTTTTTCTGTTCAGCTCCTTGAATCAGCCTTTCGGGAGCCGGATCGTAACTCCGTCCGGAATTCTGCTGAACAGTCAGATCCTGGATTTTTCCTGGCCGAACAAGACTGACGGCTCCACCTCACCCAATCCGGTACTCTCTCTCTCTCTCTCTCTCATGTCCCTTCTTTAAGGTTCTGTACAGAACACTCATTATTTGGATTTTTTTTTATTTGCTCCTCAGCACAACAGCATCCAGCCTGGAAAAAGGCCCCTGTCGTTCCTGATGCCCACAGCCGTCAGACCTTTAATGGGGGTCTGTGGGACTTACGTAGCGCTCGGTTCGTCCAGTGGAGACCGGGCCGTTAGCGGCATCACACAGGTCCGGAACCTCTCCTTCTGTATGCTATATCAGTTAATGGGGGTTACAGTTAACCATTTATCTAATTATAGTGTAATAAATGAATAAATAATTAACTTAATTTAATTAAGCACTTTTTTAAACGCAAGAGAAACATTTATTCATTATCTTCCGCTTTATCCTCTATTAGGGTCGCGGTGGGGGGGGGGTTCCCCATGCCCATCCAGGGGAGAACGTTTCAGGCGCTGGGCAGATAGACCCAGGACAGGGCGCCAATCCATTGCTGGGCACACACTCACTCACTCACACAGACACACTCTATATGGGGCAATTTGGAGAACTCAATTGACTTTGATCCATGTTTTTGGAATGTGGGAGGAAACCGGAGAACCCAGAGGAAACCCACGTGGACACAGGGAGGACATGGTAACTCCACCCAGATGGGGATTCGAACCGGGAAGCCCTAGCGCTGAGAGGAGAACATGCCAACCACTAAGCCACTGTGCCGCCACAAGAGAAACATGCTATATAAATTACAAATTTTTAATATAACAACAAATTACACATTTTTAATATAACAACAATGAAATTAAATGAAGTGGCTAAGGTAAAAATACATATAGAAAAGCTTTACATAAAAAGATTTATATATTTATATATACACGGTACGTTAGGACGTTACGACGCATGTGATAAATACACACTTGCGTTAGGACAAACCAGCGCCTTTCTCCAGACGTTCTCGCGCCTCTTAATTTGCGCCTTGTTCTCTCGCTGTTCTTGCAGGTTCTATTAAGTGTGTTATCGATGCATAAGAACCTGAACGACAGCGTAACCTCCGGCAGACTTCACCCCCAGCTGCAGCCCAACACACTGCTGGTGGATGGTAAGTGCCGCCCCTAGCCGTTATCTATCATTAGAGAAACCCAAATCCGGTTACTCAGCGATCAGTGTTCACTTTGAAAAACAGACTAGATTATTAACCTTGTTTTAAACCTTGTTTTTTTCATTATAGTGTGTTTGTAAGTGTTTTATAAAAGCAATAAGACGCTCGAGGTTGTGTATTATTGTCAATACATTACGGGAAAGAGGTGGAACTGTACTCCACCACACATCGGGCCTGATAACACGTCTTTCCCCAAATTCCAAATAGTGCCACACGCTCTCGTACCTTATTGCTTTATAATCAGATGAGATGCACTCTATGTCGTGTCTTTGATTAAGTGAATTGATGTCCTGTTGTTTTTTCAACCCCCCCCCCCCAGCCGAGTTCCAGATGGCAGACGTGGAGGCCCTGCAGCAGAAGGGCCACAAAGTGCAGCGGGTGGACGTCATTTCACTGGTGGAGGGAACCAGGAGGACCAATGACCTCATCATCGGCGTGAAAGACCCTCGGAGTGTCGACGCCTCAGCCCTGACCATGTTCAACTCCATGCCTTGATTCCTATCCCAGTACTGTGCAAAAAACGGGGATGCGGGGAGGAGTCCGTGTCCATGGAATCCCCAACGAAAGGCTTTCGCATGTACTGTACAAACGGTAGAATGTATAAATATGAGCAACATCCCAAAAATGACGGCGCTTGGGCGGATGGGTCACACGCAGGAGCGACATACGACATGCCATCACGCATTTATTTATTCCAGATGAGTTTTACGTCAGCTTCCGTTAAATCTCATCTACAGATCACTGGTGTCAAATTTAGAATCATTGCAGGGTTTTTAGTTTTAAATTGTATTGAAGGGCCGATGTTACATTTTGTGCAGTAATTGCATGTAGTGCTTTTTTTTTTTTAACAGATCACATGACCTGAGCCAATCACAATGAAAATTAATTGCTTTCTTTTGTCTTATGGAACAGTAAGCTCGTCCGCACGAGGTCAAAATCAGCGTTGATGTTCATTTCTACTTCATCGACTTGCTTCAAACTTTCTGTATAAGCGACGGTGTTTGGTTACTGTGGATTTTTCCCGAGATCTGTCTCATTGAGAGCTGGGAAATTCAGTGTCAATAAATTCTCTAGGGACCACAGGAGGAATGTTTTTTAATTGGGGGGGGGGGGGGAGTACGTAGCCTCTCAGCACTAGGGATTCCCGGTTGGAATCGCAATCTGGGTGGAGTTTCCATGTTCTTCCCGTGTCCGCGTGGGTTTCCTCCAGGTTCTCCGGTTTTCTCCCACAGTCCAAAAACATGGATCAAGTCAATTGAGTTCTCCAAATTGCCCCATATAGAGTGTATCTGTGAGTGTGTGCCCAGAGATAGATTGGCGTCCTGTCCTGGGTGTATCTGCCCAGCGCCCGAAACCTCCCCTGGATGGGCATGGGGAACCCCCCACGACCCTAATATAGGATAAAGCGGGAGATAATGAATGAATAATCTAACACTGGGCAGCACTGTGGCTTGGTGGTTTAGCACGTTCTCCTCTCAGCACTAGGGATTCCCAATTCGAATCCCCATCTGGGTGGAGTTTCCATGTTCTTCCCGTGTCCGCGTGGGTTTCCTCCGGGGTTCTCCGGTTTCCTCCCACAGTCCAAAAACATGGATCAAGTCAATTTCGTTCTCCAAATTGCCCCATATAGAGTGTGTCTGTGTGAGTGAGTGTGTGCCCAGCGATGGATTGGCGTCCTGTCTTGGGTGTATCTGCCCAGCGCCCGAGACGTTCTCCCCTGGATGGGTATGGGGAACCCCCCCCCCCCGCGACCCTAATAGAGGATAAAGCGGAAGATAATGGATGGTTAGTGTGTTGGGTTATCAATCTGAAGGTTGTGGGTTCAAATCCCAGGTCCACTAAAGTTACCAATGTGGGTCCTTGAGCAAGACCCTTAACCCTCATTGCTCCAGGGATGTTGTGATGAACCCTGTGCTCACCTTGTAAGTCGCTTTGGATAAAAAGCGTCCAATAAATGACCAAATGTAAATATAAATGTAATCTAACGGTATAGAGGTGCTTTTTCATACATTAATCCGCGTCACCCCGTCGGTGCGTCCAGCCTTTACGCTAACAGCGCGGCCTAACGCTGGAAGTTGCGCCGTTGGCGCAGGGCGCGGGCGGCAGCGCGTAGCGGCGGCGACGCGGCCGGCTTGGTGAATACGGCGCTCGGTCGAGCGGCAGAAGAAAAGCCGCCGCTCTGCTGACGAGAGCTGTGTGAGCCGCTCGTTAGCTTTAGCCCGTTAGCCCGCGCTAACCGGCTAACCCAGCGATTATTCCAGCTCCCGCTTCCAAATGGACCGCTGAGGTAAACTCTGCTCTCATTTAAATAAACAAATTAAAATAATAACAATCAATTAATAAGTCAGCGAGTAAAGGCGGCAGAAGGGGAACCGTCCGGTTAACGTTAGCTGGTTAGCCTGAGCTTCCGAGCGACCAACGCGAGTCACCTCCATCGCTTCGGCTTCATTCGCTTTAACTTTGTTTTTTTTTCTTTAATAAACTGTAATAAACCGAATAAAAGGCGTCGCGGCTGCTTTTGCGGTGATTGTTGGGCGTGGCGGTGAAATAAAGGGCCGATTTATCGGCTACAGAGCTGAAGCGTGCAGTTTAACAGCTTCGTTTAGAATAAACATGTCAAGTGAAAGGGCTGCAGTCGAGGGAAATAAAGCAGAGCTGTGTGTCTGCAATGCACAGGATAAAGGGTTTTGTTTTTAATATTAATATATAAAAAGCTGGTGATCAGACTGTACTCATGATGCAGCCTTAATTGTGCAACTTGGTGAAGTGCTAAACTGATCCATTTTGTCTCCTGTACTTGAACACAGAGGTATTTATCCTCCATATTTAATTGAAGCCAAACACACAGATGGGCAGAATCTGGGGTTCGGTGCCACTACAGCCGTTGTACTAGGTGGGACTTGAACCGTGGACCTTCACGTCGCACGGCTGGTTTCTTAACCACAAGCCTACGACTGTCCCTCGTGTACCATAACGGCTCCCAACCACGAAAAGCTGGTGATCAGATTGTACTTATGATCCAGCCTTTTTTTCATTCATTCATTCATTATATTTCACTTTATCCTCTATTAGGGTCGCGGGTGGGGTCCTCATGCCCATTCAGGGGAGAACGTTTCGGGCGCTGGGCAGATAGACCCAGGACAGGGCGCCAATGCATCGCTGGGCATACACTCACTCACACAGACACACTCTATATGGAACTCAATTCACTTGATCCATGTCTTTGGACTGTGGGAGGAAATCGGAGAACCCAGAGGAAACCCACGCGGACACGGGGAGAACATGGAAACTCCACCCAGATGGGGATTCCAACCGGGAATCCCTAGCGCTGAGAGGCCAACGTGCCAACCACTCAGCCACCGTGATGCAGCCTTAATTGTGCAAATTAGTAAAGTGATAAACTGACCTATTTTGTCTCCTGTACTTGCACAGAGGTATTTATCCTCCATATTTATTTGTAGTGAAACACACACTGAGCACAGCATGTTGGGCAGATGGGCAGATTTTGGTTCGGTGCCACTATAGCCATTGTACTAGGTGGGCTTAAACCGGGGACCTTCACGTTGCAAGTCTGGTTTCTTAACCACAAGCCTACGACTGTCCCTCGTGTACCATGACGGCTCCAAACCACGAAAAGCTGATAATCAGATTGTACTTATGCACACAGAGGTGTTTATCCTCCATATTTAAGTGCAGTGAAACACACAGATGGGCAGCGTTTGAGGCTATAGTAATGGGCGTTTGAGGCTATAGTAATGGGCAGAATTTGGGGTTCGGTGCCCCTACAGCCATTGTACTAGGTGGGACTTGAACCGTGGACCTTCACGTCGCACGGCTGGTTTTTTAACCACAAGCCTACGACTGTCCCTCGTGTACCATAACGGCTCCCAACCACGAAAAGCTGGTGATCAGACTGTACTTATGATGCAGCCTTAATTGTGCTTAGTAAATAACTTAGTAAAGTGATAAGTGCAGTGAAACACACACACACTGACTGAGATGAGCACAACGTGGTGGGCAGATGGGCAGAATTTGGGGTTCGGTGCCACTACAGCCATTGTACTAGGTGGGACTTGAACCGTGGACCTTCACGTTGCACGGCTGGTTTCTTAACCACAAGCCTACGACTGTCCCTCGTGTACCATAACGGCTCCCAACCACGAAAAGCTGATGATCAGATTGTACTTATGATGCAGCCTTAATTGTGCAAATTCGTAAAGTGATAAACTGATCAATTTTGCCTCCTGTTTAATTGCAGTGAAACACACACACTTAGTGAGATGTGTCCCTATAGTGGTGGGCAGAATTTGGGGTTCGGTGCTACTACAGCCATTGTACTAGGTGGGAATTCAACCAGGGATGTTCACGTCGCAAGGCTGGTTTCTTAACCACAAGCCTACGACTGTCCCTCATGTAACGGCTCCGAACCATGAAAAGCTGGTGGATAGATCTAAGTCTCCACCCAGAAGCCACAACATCAAGTAATTCTGATGCATTTGAAGGTTTAGGTCACTTTTTTTTCTTCCTGCAGAATCTAAGCGAGAAATCACACGTCTCCTGTCAGAAGGGCAATGGCACACCGGCCCGCATCGCCCGAGACCTCCTGGCTCACTGGACCTCCCAAGGTCTACGTACGTGCAGAGGAGGACTCCGGAACGGAGGACGGTGATGGTGACTCCATCAGTAATCGTGGGAGTAGCAGCCCGGCCAGATCGCGGAGTCTTGACGAACTGGAAAGCACCACCATCTTCATCGCTTTTAAAGGCAACGTGGATGATGAGGACTTTCATCAGAAGCTCGACACCGTTTTGGCTGGGATGCCCCAAATGCTGCAATTGGGTGAGGGATCTATCTGTGTCATTCTGGTTTATTTACAGGCCTACGTGTACTATATATTAACTATACTGTTATACACCACGTTGGCTGTTCTCATCTAACTGCTTTATGTGTGCTGAAGGTCCTCAGAGGTTGGCCCCCGAGAAGGTGGAGCCTTGGAACAGCGTGCGAGTCACTTTTAACATCCCTCGAGAAGCCGCCGAACGCCTCCGCCTCCTGGCACAAAACAATCAGCAGCAGCTGCGGGACCTGGGGATTCTCTCAGTGCAGATCGAGGGTGTGTACCTTCACCTTCCTCATCTGTTTTCAGGCTTCATGTGATGTGCACACACACATTTGCCACTTTATAAGGTCCTTATTACCTCCTTGTGGATTTTGTAGTTCACTTTGTAGTCCACCTTTTTCTTCACGTACTTTGTGAGTGACCTTTACTCGGTTTTTAATAATTACAACCCCCACAAGGCCGGTATTTTTAGGTGGCGAGTGATTCTCACTACTGCAGTGACGCTGATATGAAGGTGGCGTGTTGTGCTGCTGGAGTTTAAACCCTGTATCCACTCACTGTAGACACTTATTGCACCACCTTGCTCAACCTCTGCGTTGTTCATCCTCTCATAGCTCATCAGTGACCACATGCTGCTTTCCCAGTCTATTAGTGACACGGGTTCAAAAACTCCAGCAGCACAACGCAACGCATCGCCACCATCATGTCAGCACATGGTGCCAAGAGTCACCCACCTAATGTGGTCAGTTTTACACGAGACTGTAGCTTGTTCGTTTTTATGATTTCGCAGGCGAAGGTCCTATCAATGTGGCAGGAGGGCAAAACCGAGGTCAAGAGGTCCGGGTGAATGGACCCCTCGGGGCACCTGGTCAAATGCGAATGGACATCGGCTTCAACATGCAACAAGGCCCTGGTAACGCTTTTCACTTGGCTCATATTTAGATATTAATTTGAGGCCGTTAAATTTCTAATCAGCTCTAACTTTTTTTTTTTTTTTTTTTAAGCTGGAATGCGAATGAACAATCCCATGATGGTGCCCCCTGGACCCAGCATGGCTGCGCAGGGTATGGTCCCAGGCAATAGTGGGCAGATGCATCCCAGAGCACCACGGCCTTCTGCTCAGACGGGTGAGAAAATGGTGAACTGTTCACACTTTGCTATAACGCTTGGAGCTCTATCTTAATGTGTGGCTTTATTTCAGAAGCAGTAGATCCTGCACTTGCACTGCAGCAGCAGCAGCAACAGCAGCTCCAGCATTCACAGACATCCCTCGGCCCACATGGTCCTCTGGGTCCACAAGGACATCATATCCAGGGCATTCAGGTGAACCGACAGCTTAATCCTGCAGCCCTGCAGCAACTACAGCAGCAGCAGCAACAGCACCAACAGCAACAGGCCCAGCTGGCACAGTTGGGTGGTGCCCGTGGTCCTTTCAACCCCTCGAACCTGATGCCCGTCCCCAATGCCTGGAATCAGCTGCCGCAAACACAGGGCGCTCTGGCTGCGAACTGGAGAAAAGCTCATCCACAGGCCCATATGGGCCAACGTCCCCCCTCGTTGGCGTCCGTGCAGACGCCGAGCCACCCTCCACCACCCTATCCCTTTGCCATGGCCCAGCAGCAGTTGCAACAGCAGCAAACGGCAGGGGTGAACCAATTCGCCACCCCTCAGCCCAAAGGACCCCAGGTAGGAGGAGGGGGCGTGGGTCCGAGGGCTCCCCCTCCGCCTCCACCTGCCGTGTCGGCGTCGCAAAGCAGTCTCGCGGCCAAGTCTCCGGGGTCCTCGTCATCACCCTTCCAGCAAGGCTCTCCTGGTACACCCCCGATTATAGGGCAGGGCCAGGGTCAGCTGGGCCCACGTCCCACTACTCCCCAGGGCTTTCCACAAGGGGTTGGTTCCCCAGGCAGGGCTGTGATGGGTCCACAGGGTAACGTCCAGCAAGGGTTCATGGGTATGCCTCAGCATGGCCAGGTTCCTCAAGGTGCGATGGGAGGTATGTGCTCATGACCTCCGCTGGTTTTGTTATTGGTTTTGAAATTTGCTGTAGAGGTAGTACAAGTATAGTTGTCTCTGTTTCAGCTATGCCAAAACGAATGTCGATGGGGTTCCCGAACGTACCTGTGAATCAAAACTTTGCACAGGGACAAGTTCCAGCAAGTGGAGCGGGAACCCCAACGGGTGGCGCCCTTCAACTTCCTAACAGTCAAACCATAACACACACAGGTAACAAATGTGTTTTTAAAAGAATTTGTGTTAAAACTGACCCAGTGAAGTCTTTTAGACTGTTGATTGGGGGAGGGGGGGAGCATACCTAATTCTGTCCCTAGTTAAAATCTGGAGCCACAATGAGGATAAAATAAGGGCGGGGTTTAAATGTGACTTTTCTGAACATGTGTGTTGTAGGAGCTCAGTCTTCGGTTTCGACGGCGAACCACATGCAGGCCAGTTCTCTTCAACCGGGCGCGATTGCCCATCATAGTGGGATGACTCCGCAGCCTCCTGCCACGTCGGGAGGTGGCCTGGTCCAAACGCCATCGGGCCTGCAGACTCAAATGATTAGCATGCCAAATCAGGCCATGGCCTCCTCTCAAGGTCAAACGGTGCAGGTCCAAGCCGGGGGTCAGACAGTCTTGTCTCGGCCCATGAACCCAGGACAGCGGGGAATGACACCACCAAAGCAAATGATGCCTCCCCAGGGGCAGGGGATCATTCAAAACCAGGGTCAGCTTGCTGCGGGACCGGGGAACCAGGCGTTGCTTATGCAGCAGCAACAGCAGGTGTCACAGCAGCAGCAGCAGCAGAACGTTATCATGGAGCAGATGGTGGCCAATCAGATGCAAGGTAACAAGCCCAACTTTGGACCCAAAGGCCAGCCGGGGGTCATGGCAGGTCAGATGCTGCGAGGGCCGTCACCTAACATGCAGTTTCAGGCGCAGCAGCAAATGACTCCACAGCAGCAACAGCAAATGGTTCAGTTACAGCAGCAGCAGCAGCAACTACTTCAGCAACAACAGCTACAACTTCAGCACCAACAGCCGCCACAGCAGCAGCAGCAGCAGCAGCATCAGCAGCAAATGGCACAACAGCCTCAGCAGATCCCAGTGAATGGGAACCCCAACCAACCCATGGGGATCCGGCTTCAAGGGCATCATTTGGTTCAGCAGCAGCTTCAGCAGAAGCAGCAGCAGCAACAACAGCAGCAAATTTTACAGCAGTTACAGCAACAGCAACAACAACAACAGCAGCTCCAGCAGCAACAGCAGTCTGGGCAGCAACACCCGCATCAGCTACCCGAGAATACCGCCGGCACGGGCGACATCAACCAACAGCAGATGCTTTCTGACGTACAAATGCAGCAGCAACAGCAGGGAATGTTAGGAGCACCCCAACACATGAACGTGGCCAACAGCCATTTCCCCGGTCACGCCATGCCTTTTAATCCTCAGTTTGCAGGACAGATGCCCATCGGGGGAGCCTGTGCACAGCAGGGCAATTTCCCAGTGAACAAAGACGTGACCCTCACTAGTCCCTTACTGGTTAACCTTCTCCAGAGTGACATAACCGCTGGCCAGTTCGGACCCGGCGGAAAGCAGGGCGCCGGCGGGGTTGGAGGTAACCAGGCCAAGCCAAAGAAGAAGAAACCCCCTCGTAAGAAGAAGCCCAAAGCGGGCGAAGGGCAGCAACCTGAAGGGCTTGGGTATGTATGTTTTTTTTTTTTTTTTTTGCTTTTTTTAAGGATACTGCACTTAGGAAGATGTACATGATTCATCTCAACAACATTTCCCTTTACTGCTGTAGTGGTATAGATTCGGTTCCCCAAGGGTTAGAGGATGTGGAACTGCAGGGACTAGGTAGCGACCAAGTTGCTGGCATGGATCCTTCCGCCCCAAATCTGCCCGAGTTTGCCACTCGCTCAGGTAAGGTTTTTTTTTTTTGTTGTTTTTTGTTTTTTGTTTTAGGATAATTTAGTACATGAACATTTATTACTGTGACGTTAACGATTGCAACAACAAAAAATCTTTATTTTTTTAGCCTTTTCGGGCCAGGCAGGCGATCAAAGGGTCGTGCAACAAATGCCAGTTCAGTTTTTGGCCCAACAGCAGCAACAGCAACAACAACAACAACAACAACAACAACAGCAGCAGCAGCAACAACAAATGCAGCAGTTGCAACAGCAGATCCATCAGCACCAACATCAGCAACAGGAACAGCAGCAGCAAATGCAACAGCAGCAAATCCAGAAACAGCAACTGCACATGCAGATCTCGGCAAGTCAAGCGGGTGGCGCACAAGGGCCGCAACAAGGAGCGCATCAGGTCCACGCACATCACTTGCAGCTTCAACAGCAGGCACAACAGCACTTGCAGCAGCAGCAGCAACAACAGCAGCAGCAGCAGCCGCAACCATTAACCCCGCAACAGCAGCAACAGCACATGATGATGATGGTTAAACTGCAGCAGGAGCAAGCCAAGAATCGACTTCCCCTTCAGCAAGGTGCCCATCCTCAGAGAGCCCTCGTCAATCCCACTGATCCCTCACAGAGGATGCCCCTGTCCCAGCAGGCCAACATGCCAGTAATGATCAACTTGCAGAACCATGGAAATATCACGCCGTCCCCAGAAAAGACACGAAGCATGCAGCCCATGGTGAACCAACAACTGCCAGGCGCAGCGAGAAGGATGCCCCATCCCGATAATGGTCAAGGGACCCCTGGAATGGCGCCGGAGGAAAGTGCCAGCTTGCAGGACAGGCCATCGATCGAAATGCCGCCGCAAGCCGGAAACGGCGGTCAGCAGAGTGCCGCCCAGAATGCTAATATTCATCTGATGAAATCGGCACCCCCATCCATGCCGCAGCAACCAGGAGCAAGTCCCCAGCAGCAAGCTCAGCAGTCGCCCATGGCCGGCGCACACGGTCTGCACTTCTCCGGCGTTCCCGCCACCTCCCAGACTTCCCGGCCCAAGACGCCGAACCGTGCCAGTCCAAGACCCTATCATCCTCTGACTCCAACCAATCGTCCACCTAGCACCGAGCCCTCGGAGATTAATCTCTCTCCTGAGCGACTTAATGCGTCCATTGCTGGCCTCTTCCCTCCAAAGATTAACATCCCTCTGCCGCCGCGGCAGCCCAACCTGAATCGAGGCTTTGATCAACAGGGGCTGAACCCAACCACACTGAAGGCTATCGGACAGGCTCCACCCGGCTTGTCGTCCCTGACCAACAATAATCCCACTGGTGGCAATGCTATTGGCCAGCCAGGTTTTACCCAGACTAGTACCATGGCAGGTTCGAAGCCAGAAAAGCAGTCTGGCGGGGGGCAGATGAAGCGGGCAAGTCCCAGCAACAGTCGCCGATCCAGTCCTGCTTCCAATAGGAAACCAGCCACTCCAAGCCCAGGAAGGCAGAAAGTTAATAAGAACTCCCTTACCCCCCAACAAGCTCAGCAGCACATGACTGGTTCCCAGACTGCGATGACCACTTCTTCCTCCGTCCCTTCCATTTCCACTACCACTCTCACCTCTGTTGGGAATTCGGAGGCTCAGCAGGCTCTGAATTCTGCACAGTCCGTTTCAGTATCAGGCAACACCGATAACCTAAGGAATATCCAGGGGCAGCCTCCACTCCAGGCAACGAGGGACCCTTCCTCTTTCAGACTGGCAGCTCAGCACGTTGTAGCTCAGGAGCCAAAGAGTCAAGAGGCTAACGTCCCTCTAGAGCAGACGCAAGAAGAACCACCTCGAGCTCAGAAGCCACAACAAGAGCCTAGTCCTGCCATCTCGCCAGCTTTCAGAGATGCCCCAACATCCCTCAATCAGTTGTTGGACAACACCAACTCTCCATCGAGGTCTTTGAAACCAATCAAAACCACTCCACCTGGAGGGGCACAAAAAGAGAGCCCTCAGGTTGCAGCCGAACCCGAGAAACCACGCGTCCCATCCGCCCCGCAGAACCCAGAAGAAGTTTCTTTGCCCACAAGTGAACCTGAGCCGAACACTAAGATTATTTCTATGGCAGGTCCCCACTTGGTGCCAAGTAGCAGTCCAAGCCTCCAGTCAACCGCCGCGCTTTTAAGTGGTGGCTCAACT
The DNA here is from genome assembly GCA_019802435.1 of Corydoras maculifer. Lineage (NCBI taxonomy): Eukaryota > Metazoa > Chordata > Actinopteri > Siluriformes > Callichthyidae > Corydoras > Corydoras maculifer. Next base: position 73,538 of record JAFMOD010001382.1, on the reverse strand, counting down.
GCTGTTTTGCATCCCAGCCCCACCTCAAGTGCCAGTCCCCATCCCATCCCGTCCATTAGCCCTAATCCGAGTAGCAAACCCATCACCAGTATGTCCCAAACTGTCCTGCAGCGTGTCACCACCCCGGGGGCTCCACCTCAGAAACAAATAACAGTCTTTGTGACCACCAATCCCACTGCGTCCGCAGCGTCTCCAGCCATGGTCCCTACCGTGCTGGCAGTCCCTAGTAAGAACATAAGACCTCCAGACGTCCGTCAGTCCACTCCCACGCCGACTCGGCCTACGCAGTTCATAACGACGCCAGTGTTCATTAACCCCATATTTCAAGTCCCTGCGTCGGTTCCTTCGAGCTCCAACGGGGTCTCCCAGCCGGTCACTATGGTCAGGCCCATACAAGTATCCGCCAACATTCATCTTTCTCCCGTGACTAGTTCAGCCGCTGCTTCTACTCCAGCGTCGGCTGCCGTAACTACACAGTCCCCCGCTGTGAGCATAGCGACCAGTCAGCCAGGACGTGCCACGATTGGACAGATTCAAATGCAGTTGCCTGTAAATCAGGCTACCTCTGCGAGCATGGTTCCACTTTCGAAGCAGCAGGAGATCATTTCGGATGCCCCCGCATCAAAAGCAAGCCCCCTGGCACATTCCCCTCTGCTGCCTGGTTTGACCGTCGTCACATCTCCGTGTGTTCTGACGTCGGCTGCCGGCTCCGCCGCCAGCTCTGTTGCCCGCAGGAGTTCCCCCTCCCCAACAGCGGCTCTCGTCAAGATAAATGCGGGCCAGAAGGTCCTGAGCAAGACCCCGGTACCGCCGCCGTCACAGCAAGGCGCAACCCAAACTGGAAAAACGGACGCCGTGGTTTCCCAAGCTCTTCATGTGACCACGACTACGTCCATTCTGCAGCTTCCCGTGTCAGTGGCGCCAGTTGCCTCTCAACCACCGGCTGCCACCGCGATCTCCACCGCGGGAAACGTGCAGGCGCCGCTGCCGGTTTCTTCTCATGCCCTTGCACCCAGTGCTTCACCGGTCACCACGGCTCCTGCCACCGCACCGACGGCCACCAGTTCCCCTCCACAAGCAAACGTCTCGTTCGCGACACATCCTCCTCTGTCCTCCGCGTCAACGGCGATTAGACCCTCGGCAGTGCCCACGCCGCCAAACCCAGTGACCAAACCGCAACCTGCTACAGGAACGGAGAACAGTTTACCCAAGTGCCAAGGAATGGTAGAGGCTCCCGCAGATGCTCCAGATGCCCAAGGTATTTTCTCTTGAATGCTTGTGAATGAATTCTCACTTCTGATCGCTTCCTAATCGTTACCTTTTAATCTGCAGCACAACCTGACGCCGCAGCGCAGGAAGGACAGCCGCCGTCTGACCAAATGGGTAAACAATGTTTTACGTCAAAACGTCCTCAAGAATCGTTTCCTCGATACGCTGGTTTGATGGTTTACACAGCCGTAAAATAAACCGCGCTGTCTCGAAAACCCATCAAACTAATTTCTCCTCTTCGTTTCTTTTTTTTTTTTAAGCGGAAACGGCGCCATCTGTGGCAGAACCAGGGTAAGACAGAATCTAGTTGAACATAATGTCAAAATTTTTTTTTTTTTTTCATGGAAAAATGAAGTCGTGAGTCAATCTGTAGACCTCGTTATGTCTTCATTCGGTACTCCAGGGCATTGGAGGATTTAAAAAAAAAAAAAAATTAATTTTTTAACACCTCGTGATTCAGAGGACGCAACGATGTATAATTCATCAGGTTCTCACTCCTGCTTAGACCCAGAATACACCTATGGAGCCGACTACAGAATGGCGGTACGACTTCAGGGGTATAATCGGTGTTTTGGTATTGAATTAATTGTCCCCTGTCTGATCTTTATTAACGTAGATTGTCTGCATCAGTCTTTTTAAACCGTGTCTGTCTTCAGACGATGTAAATTTCGCACTGAATGTTTAAGAATGACTAACTTGGGTGTCGCAATCATGAAAAGTCATCCTTCGACCCGATCACAGCTGAGATTTGGGATTTAAGGTGGGGGGGCGGTAAAAAAAACAAAAAAAAAACAACCTTGTTCGGCAACTAAGCAGTTCACCGCTGTTTTTCCACTTCTATAACAGATGGGCAAAGAAAAGAAAGACGTCCGTCGACTTAGTGCCGAGGTATGTATATACCAACCCCGAGGATCCCCTGCACGGCTCTGCGTGCATGGGGCAGTGTGACTGTTTAATATGCTGCGAAGAGGACGGACGTGATCTGTGGTAGACGAGGAAAAACAGCTTTTCTCTAGCCAAGTAATGAAGGGGTGCTGGTGGTGCTGATATAGTCACTTTGGGGAATATTGGCGCCACCCGGTACAGGTGAGTTTAGGGTCAGGGAGGCTGCACCTGGAATGTCCGCCCAAATTGGTTCTCGGGGTTTGATATGGAAATTTTTTGGACGATCCCGTCCTTAAATCACGGGACACAGTGATGCCACCATGCTGGCTCAACGCTGTGGATGTCTCTGAGAGCATCTCGGGCTGAAATGCTGTTTGTGTCTTAAGCCGGAAACATTTCCCAGTTAATATTCTCAACCCGGACATGTTGGGAGGTGGATTAAGGGCTTTTGTTAACTGGGAGGGACGTGGAGGACAGTTTACATAGCACGTTTTAATGCAGTTATTCAGTAGTGTATGAGGTGCTGGGGTGCACTGGGAGTCAGGTGGTTGGCTGATTTTACTAAGATGAGGTACTTAGAGAGCTGGTGGCGCCACCAAAACGCTCCATTAGGGCTTATGGAGTTATGGAATCTCAGTGGATCTCCAATGATCAACACATGAACTTTGCAGCGATGATGATGATGATGATGATGCTTGACCTGCATGAGTTTTTATAAAACGAGTCGTTTCCTTGTCACCATGATTCACCTGCCGTTTCAGGGACACCCGGGCCTCCGCGGAAAAGTCCAAAGGGCCCAGCCGACGGAGCTCACGTGCCGATAAGGACCCCGAGGAGGAGGCGCCCGAGAATGGACAGAGGAAGAGGGTTGCCAGACCAGGGTCTGCGTCCAACCCAGGAAAAGCCACAGGTACGACCCCATGCTGGTTTACCATACCCAGTGTCGCGTCACAGGCTGGGTGACCTGTACGTCTCTACAAAACGGCGCTGATGCCGTTGGATTAGAGATCCAAACGATGTGTTGACGGTACTGCCTCTTGTCAGCAAACTCACCCGAGTTTTTAGTATCGATCACTTTCATAATTAACATTTCTACTTCTCTATATAAAAGGTGTCCAGGTAACCGGCATGGAGCGGCAGATGTTCAGCTATTAAGATGGAGTAATTAGGGATCGGCGGCACGGTGGCTTAGTAGTTTAGCATGTTCGCCTCTCAGCGCTAGGGATTCCCGGTTCGAATCCCAATCTGGGTGGAGTTTCCACGTTCTCCCCGTGTCCGCATGGGTTTCCTCCGGGTTCCTCCGGTTTCCTTCCACAGTCCAAAAAACATGGATCAAGTCAATTGAGTTCTCCAAATTGCCCCATATAGAGTGTGTCTGTGTGAGTGAGTGTGTGCCCAGCGATAGATTGGTGTCCTGTCCTGGGTGTATCTGCCCAGCGCCTAAGACGTTCTCCCCTGGATGGGCATGGGGAACCCCCCCCCCCCACGCGACCCTAATGGACGATAAAGCGGAAGATAATATATGAATAATTAGGGATCGCATTATATTTAACGGCGGCACAGTGGCTTAGTCGTTAGCACTCTCAGCACTAGTGATTCCCGGTTCGAATCCCAATCTGGGTGGAGTTTCCATGTTCTCCCCGTGTCTGCGTGGGTTTCCTCCGGGTTCTCCGGTTTCTTCCCACAGTCCAAAAAACATGGATCAAGTCAATTGAGTTCTCCAATTTGCCCCATTCAGAGTGTGTCTATGTGAGTGAGTTTGTGCCCAGCGATAGATTGGCGCCCTGTCCTGGGTCTATCTGCCCAGCGCCCGAAACGTTCTCCTCTGGATGGGCATGAGGAACCCCACCGCGACCCTAATATAGGATAAAGCGGAAGGTGATGGATGGATTATATTTAACACATCGCAGCATGTGATGTGGCTGTGGAAGCATCAACATGAAGTGGGTGAAGGCAGACATGAGGGTTTGAATCCCATGTCTGCCAAGTTTACCGATGTGAGATCTTGAACGCGGCCCCCATGACTGACTCTGTACTCCAGCAGTGGTTTTATTAATTTTCCAGTCGTTCCGTTTTAGGGTTCTAAACCCTTGTGTTTTGGGTTCTTACAGACTCGAACACTGGAGCCAGTCCCACACAGGCCAAGCGAAGGAAGTCCAAGTGACCACGAAGCTCCCATCTGTGAATTGTACAGAACTTACTGTTGTACCTACTGTTTCTCCTGCTGTGTGTGTGTGTGTGTGTGTGTGTGTGTGTGTGTGTGTGTGTGTGTGTGGAACCCATGTACAGAAACTCATTTTTTAATAATGATGTGTGTCTTCTCTCGATGCCTGATCTCCAGACCTGTGCGTACGACTCGTTTCCCCTTTTTTCTTTTTTTTTTTATGATCTGCTGGATCCATCATGAAGCCAGACGACGGGACGATGAAATGAGTGTAAATATATATATATATATATATATATATTATTTATATATATATATATATATATATATATATATATATATATATATATATATAATATTTTCAGAAAATGTTATTGGTTCTTTTTCCTTTCTCTTTCTTTCTTATGAACTCAGCGCGCACTTCTCACCTCACCTTATACTTGAGCGAAACATCACATATGTTGTTCTTAATCCCGTTTCTCCTCCTTATCCTCCTCCTCCTCCTCCTCCTCCTGCGGGCAGCTACACACGGTTCCCTACGTTCCTCTCACCTGCAAAACTCTATTATGAACCTGAACCCTGAAAATAAACACGTGATTTCCACCAGCATTTGTCTTCTGCCTTTTATACCTTATGCTATTGAAACCCTTAGTGCTGCCCTCTTGTGTCCACACTCCATATAGAGCACTATGTAGTGTTACGGCCGTGTACCATTTTAATTTACATACTATAAAGTTTACTCTATAGAGTACTACAGAATGAACCTATGTTTGTTATACACCATACAGAACCCTAAAGACCACGATGCACACAAACTCCATCACACCACCTACCTGCGGTAGTTGGTCCTTCCTCACCACGTCCGTTAAATCTCCTCTTGGGTCTTCCTCTCCTCCACTTGCCTGGCGGCTCCACCATCAGCATTCTTCTGTCAAAATAATTTTTTATTTTTATTATTTAACAAACACCCGTTGTAGTAAAAAAAGGGGGGGTGCAGGATCAGATAACGATCAGGTTTGATAATTCTAGTGACGGTGTAACTATTGACTTGTGATGTTCTCATTTGTGAGTCTCTTTGGATAAAAGCATCTGCTAAATGACTAAATGGAAATGTAATACCAGTTACATGATTTATAAATTACTGCTTAATGTGTCTTTAAAAAGTCTTTGTGTGATGTCCGCTGAAGACAGATACCACAGTTGGAGCGGGTTAAGTATTTTATTTAGTTTAATTCTATGAGTATAATATTCATTCATCCATTATCTTCCGCTTTATCCTCTATTAAGGTCGCGGGCGGGGATTCCCCATGCCCATCCAGGGGAGAACGTTTCGGGCGCTGGGCAGGGTGCCAACTCACTCACTCACACACACACATGCTATATGGGGAAATTTGGAGAACTCAATTGACTTGATCCATGTATTTGGACAGTGGGAGGAAAACCGGAGAACCCGGAGGAAACCCACGCGGACACGGGGAGAACATGGAAACTCCACCCAGATTGGGATTCGAACCGGGAATCCCTAGCGCTAAGAGGAGAACATGCCAACCACTAAGCCACCGTGCTGCCCGGTTTAATATTTCTGGATTTATGAAATTTGGACTTGTGGTGTTCTTATTTGTGAGTCGCTTCGGATAAAAGCGCCGGCTAAATGACTGAATGTAATACCAGTCACAAATATCTGCAGCCTTTTTTTTTATAAATTACTGCTTAATGTGTCTTTAAAAAGTCTTTCTGTAAAGTCCGCTGAAGACAGATACCACAGATGGAGCGGGTTAATGAGATTACTTACGACACTTAAAAGTATTTTATGAAGTTTAATTCTATGAGTAGGCGGCACGGTGGCCTAGTGGTTTAGCACGTTCTCCTCTCAGCACTAGGGATTCCCGGTTCGAATCCCCATCTAGGTGGAGTTTCCATGTTCTCCCCGTGTCCGCGTAGGTTTCCTCCGGGTTCTCCGGTTTCCTCCCACTGTCCAAAAACATGGATCAAGTCGATTGAGTTCTCCAAATTGCCCCATATAGAGTGTGTCTGTGTGAGTGAGTGTGTGTCCAGCGATAGATTGGTGCCCCCTTCTGGGTCTATCTGCCCAGCGCCCGAAACGTTCTCCCCTGGATGGGCATGGGGAACCCCCCCGTTCCCTAAGAGAGGATAAAGCGGAAGATAATGAATGAATGAATGAATTCTATGAGTATAATATAAAAGCCTAAAATGAAATATGTCCCAACTTGTTGGCAATTACAGTTGAACAAATACCCAAATACACATGTTGGACTGGATGCTCCTTCATCCATCAGCTTGTTGTGTAGTGAGTAACCAATGAGGGAACGAGTCAACCAATCAGAACGCAGCTATGGTCCATTATATCAGCTCCACTTGCCACATAGAATGAACGAATTTACGGTTCTACAATCACAAAGACGTTCTCTACATATGTTATTGATATGTACATATGTTGTTGATCCCCCCCCCCCGCGTGCACACATAGAGCAGGTATTATTTAGGCGGTGGGTGAAACTAAGCACTGCAGTGAATACTGACCCATTGATTTATCGCCTGTGTTGCGCTGATATGAGTCGAACCAAAAATGCATATGATTTCAGCACCACTGACTCGAACAGCGTCAGCTCCAGAGCAGAACCTGCAGAGGACTCGGTCACGAGGGTTCTCGAGAAGGCTGGTGGACGATCATACGCATTTCCTATGATCGTGGAGCAGAGTCAAACTCTCTGCTCTGGCTACACGATAAAAGTCCCCCCGAACCTGGTGAGCTTTTGTGTGAATGTAACATTGTCATTTGCATTTGCTTCTGAATCGATTCAAAAATAAATCTGTGGTAAAAAAAAATAATAATAATAATTGTGTAAAGTCTTTCAACTCGTGTAAAAGAACTCGTAACTAAACCTCCAGAACAGTCCAGCCATCCATTATCTTCCGCTTTATCCTATATTAGGGTCGCGGGGGGGTTCCCCATGCCCATTCAGGGGAGAACGTTTCGGGCGCTGGGCAGATAACCCAGGACAGGGCGCCAATCTATCGCTGGGCACACACTCACTCACGCAGACACACTCTATATGGGGCAATTTGGAGAACTCGATTGACTTGATCCATGTTTTTTGGACTGTGGGAGGAAACCCGAGAACCTGGAGGAAACCCACACGGACACGGGGAGAACATGGAAACTCCACCCAGATGGGGATTCGAACCGGGAATCCCTAGCGCTGAGAGGAGAACGTGCCAAACCACTAAGCCACCGTGCCGCCCCTCAAAAACAGTCTCCTTAGAACATCCTGCTTAATTAAGCAGAGTTTTGGGAAAGATTTGGTTCACGCAGCAAAGTAAAAGTCTTTGACCTACAATTTATAACTATAAAGATAAAACTGAATGAACTTTAAAAGTTGGCTTGTCCAAATGTGTGTGTGTCCCTCATGATTCGGCTAATTAGTTAATTGGCACACCCTCCAATCAGATTCGATGGGTGTGTTAGAGACAAGCTGGCTGCCTGTTTGTGATAAGAGCTCTCACATAATCGCGTGATTGATCTGTATGTGTGATTTTAGAACTTTAATGACAGTCTGCACTGATGGAGTGGTGCGTCGTGACTCCTCTCATATCCCTGAGTGATGTTCTGGCTCTGCAGGATCAGCCCGTGTGTGAGGAACAGGCCTGGGCCCTCTGTTATCAGCTGTGTTTATTGCTGGACAAGAATCTCCATCCTGACTTTACGCGTCGGTCATGGGGAGGTTTTAAAGTTCCAGGCCCTGAGGAGATCTTCCTCTCACCCGATGGAGGTCTCTCTCTCAGAATGAGCATCAGCAAAACAGGTGAGGGGTTCTGGATCAGGCCATGTACCGTGTGTTCTTTGGGAATCTATGTAGGACTTTTGAGAAGTAATTATCTTCTTCGGTTCTTTTTAAGAAGAAGAGCAGATTTTATTGAAGACTGAGGATCAGGTAAGAGCTCTTCGGTTTCCATCTCTTTCTACCTTCACCACCTGCCGAGCCGCTCAGACGCTCGTCTGTGATGTCTGCGTTCAGACGGTGGACTACGTGGGCCGTCTGATGTACTCCTGCCTGGACTGGGGTCTGGGGGCAGATGTGGAGCGCGAGCTGGATGAGACTCTAGAGCTCCTGGTGGGACAGATGACCAAAGTGGAAACCAGGCTGGGATCTGAAGCTGTCCTTCAGCCCATCTGCACCATCTCTGATGTCCTACAGGTGGCGCTTTACTGAAACTCTGTGTTCTTCAAAGAACAGCGAGTGCTTAGACGTGAACGTTGAGTGATTCAGTGTTTTGTGTAAGATGTGTTAAGCTTTTGAAGGGTGTGTTTTGGGTTTTTTGGGGTGATTTTTTTTT